>JAAQRG010100674.1:0-11261 GCA_011634625.1 Babylonia areolata | reverse complement strand
CCCACCCCCCGTCACTGCACACCCACCCCCCGTGTTCCCATCACTGCACACCCACCCCCCGTGTTCCCATCACTGTACACCCACTCTGTGTGACGCTCCATCTTCTCCCTATCATTCCCAACCCACTCCCTGTGACATGTATGTGCCACACAGACACACACACAGACACACACACACACACAATCACCATCAGCACCCACTACCATTACCCACTATCCTCGTCCTATCTTACTCATCACTAGTAGAGAAGAGACGTTAAACCAGAAGAAGGAGCCAACATCTCCCCTCCCCTGAAACCCCTTCTCCCCTCCCAGCTGCTAACTTGCAAGGTGCGGTGTACACACACACACACACACACACACACACACACACACACTCATCACCACCAACCACTACCATTATCCACAACCCTCATCTTATGTCACTCATCACAAGAGAAGAAACGTTAACCCAGAAGAAGCTGACAACCATCACCTCCCTCCCAACCCCCATCTTCCCTCCAGGCTGCCAACTCACAAGGCGGGGCGTAGAGCACAGGGATGACAGTGGCTGAACACGTGACCCCGGCCAGCAGCATGAGGCCTGCGTTGAGGGGCCGGCGGCCCACGCGGTCCAGCAGTGCGATGCACAGGACGTAGGAGACCAACTCCACCACCCCCGACAGTAGGAAGTTCAGGTAAACACTGCCGCTCAGGGTGCCGATGTTCATGTTGAGTCCGTAGAACGTCAGGCTGCTCACAAACCTGCAAGATGGACCAGTCCTAAAAATCAGCTGCTCACAAACGGGTCAGACTGATCCCACTTTAACTCTTTCACTGCCATAAGTGGCTTTAGTTGACTAGACTGTTGCACCACCATTGGTGACTTTTGCTGACATGGAGGGGTCATGTTGACCAGACCATTTTTCACACTGTAACAAAGCTCCACAGCTGCAGCCAGTTTTCTGCCAACACAACAATCACTAACTTTTGCTCCCTGATTGAGTTTGAAGTGAACACGTCCATTGTGTTGTTTAATAAATTTGTATTTGTATTTGTATTTCTTTTTATCACAACAGATTTCTCTGTGTGAAATTCGGGCTGCTCTCCCCTGGGAGAGCACGTCGCTACACTACAGCGCCACCCATTTTTTGTATTTCTTCCTGCCTGCAGTTTTATTTGTTTTTGCTATCGAAGTGGATTTTTCTACAGAATTTTGCCAGGAACAACACTTGTTGCCGTGGGTTCTTTTACATGTGCTAAGTGCATGCTGCACACGGGACCTCGGCTTATCGTCTCATCCGAATGACTAGCATCCAGACCACCACTCCAGGTCTAGTGGAGGGGGAGAAAATATCGGCGGCTGAGCCGTGATTCGAACCAGCGCGCTCAGATTCTCTCGCTTCCTAGGCGGACGCGTTACCTCTAGGCCATCACTCCATGTGAAGAACCGAACCCTGTGACTGAGCGCATCGTTTCTAAAATATTTGGCGCTGGGGAGTGTTTTTCACCCAGGAACTTGGCGGTGAAAGGGTTAAACATCAAACTGTTTTCCAAACACCTGATGCAAACATGGACGGAACAAACATGCAAGAAAACGGAACAAACATGCAAGAAAACAGAACAACAATACAACGTGTTGCAACACCTCATTACAAGGAAAAGATGTTTTCTGTATGGCTGCAGGCAATCCTCACACGACAGCCTATTATTGCAGAACATTAACTCTCTCCATACGAACGGCGAAAGAGCGTTTCACCCCAATTACCATCATCAAAATATTGCAAGCGGAAGGCTCTTATACTGAAGAGGTGAATGTTGGCAGAGAATACCACAATTCTGACGACGGAAGCTAAAGGTTGGGTCATTCAGACACCCACTGGACATCTGAGGGGTCTGTGTAGAGGAGAAGAGAGGTCTGGCCGTACTGAGTGAGTTAACTGAGTGCAAGAATGAAGGAATATGTACACTACATTTCCCCTTGATATGTTTCAATACTTTCAATTAGGTTTATTATTCAGAATTAATTTCTTTTCTGTCTTTCAATTCCGCATCACGACAGTTTCAGTTTCAGTAGCTCAAGGAGGCGTCACTGTGTTTGGACAAATCCATATACGCTACACCACATCTGCCAAGCAGATGCCTGACCAGCAGCATAACCCAATGCGCTTAGGTTTTGAGAAAAAAAAAAGAAAAAAGGGTGAATAAATAATAGATAAATGCATAAAAAAATAACTACTACCACTACTAATAATATGTATAAGGTGCAAAAACGTGATGAAGTCAACTATAAGCGTACATAAATAAACAAACAAATAAATAAATAAATAATGATTATAATAATAAAATAAAAAAATGATAATAACAAATAAATAAAAAAAGACAACAATGATGATAAATAAGCAAATAAATGTAAAACATCACAACAGACACACACCACCAATATGTTAATGTTGGGTGCCTGTGGTTCCCATTGACAACATTCTGACAGCAGTCCAGACACTCTGCTCTGTGAGTACCAGGCACTGACAACATTCTGACAGCAGTCCAGACACACTGCTCTGTGAGTACCAGGCACTGACAACATTCTGACAGCAGTCCAGACACACTGCTCTGTGAGTACCAGGCACTGACAACATTCTGACAGCAGTCCAGACACTCTGCTCTGTGAGTACCAGGCACTGACAACATTCTGACAGCAGTCCAGACACTCTGCTCTGTGAGTACCAGGCACTGACAACATTCTGACAGCAGTCCAGACACTCTGCTCTGTGAGTACCAGGCACTGACAACATTCTGACAGCAGTCCACACACACCGCCTGTGAGTACCAGGCACTGACAACATTCTGACAGCAGTCCAGACACACTGCTCTGTGAGTACCAGGCACTGACAACATTCTGACAGCAGTCCAGACACTCTGCTCTGTGAGTACCAGGCACTGACAACATTCTGACAGCAGTCCAGACACTCTGCTCTGTGAGTACCAGGCACTGACAACATTCTGACAGCAGTCCAGACACACTGCTCTGTGAGTACCAGGCACTGACAACATTCTGACAGCAGTCCAGACACTCTGCTCTGTGAGTACCAGGCACTGACAACATTCTGACAGCAGTCCAGACACACTGCTCTGTGAGTACCAGGCACTGACAACATTCTGACAGCAGTACAGACACTCTGCTCTGTGAGTACCAGGCACTGACAACATTCTGACAGCAGTCCAGACACTCTGCTCTGTGAGTACCAGGCACTGAGGCTTCATCAGCGTATCGGCTTTGTGCAAAGATTAGACATCTGCCTTTTTTCCTGTCAAATTTGGTATATATAATTGTTTCTTTTAACCGCAAATTTGGTGTAGCATGTATTGTATTGTATTGTATTGTATTGCACTGCATTGCATTGTACTGTATTGCATTGTATTGTATTGTATTGTACTGTATTGTATTGTATTGTATTGTCGTATAGTGTATTGTAGTGTATTACTCTTTTTTGTCACAGCAGATATTTTTGTATATATATTTGGGCTGCTCTCCTCAGGGACAACACGTCGTTACACTGAGAACGCCACCCATTTTTGGGGGATTTTTTTCTGCTTGCAATTTCTTATCTGTTTTCCCATCGAAGTGAATTTTTCTACAGAATTTTGCCAGGGATAACCCTCTTGTTGCCATGGCTTCTTTAACGTGCACTATGTGCATGCTGTACACTGGACCTCGGTTTATTGTTTCATCTGAATGACTAGCGTCCAGACCACCACTCAAGGTCTAGTAGAGAGGGAGAAAATACTGGTGACTATGGGATTCGAAAGCACTGCGCTCAGATCCTCTCGCTTCCAAGGCGGACGCATTACCTCTAGGCCAACACTCCACTAGTATTTGTATTTGTATTTCTTTTTTATCACAGCAGATTACTCTGTGTGAAATTCGGGCTGATCTCCCCAGGGAGAGCGCGTTGCTATACTATAGCGCCACCCGTTTTTTTGTGTTTTTTCCTGCGTGCAGTTTTATTTGTTTTTCCTATTGAAGTAGATTTTTCTTCAGAATTTTGCCAGGAACAACCCTTTTGTTGCCGTGGGTTCTTTTATGTGCGTTAAGTGCATGCTGCACACAGGACCTTGGTTTATCGTCTCATCCGAATGACTAGCGCCCAGACCACCACTCAAGGTCTAGTAGAGAGGGAGAAAATACTGGTGACTATGGGATTTGAAAGCACTGCACTCAGATCTTCTCGTTTCCAAGGCGGACACATTACCTCCAGGCCAACGCTCCACTAGTTTGAATCAGTGTGGACATTTCTGACACCTTCCTGAAACTGAGACCTGCAGCCAGGTGAGGAGGGGTCCCTCACCAGTTGTAGACGACGAACAGGTACTTGACCATGAGGCGGGGGTGGTGACGCAGGCCCAGCACAGACTCCCCCTTGGTCTCCTCGCACTCCTCCGTCTCCTTGTGGAACATCAGGGGGGGTAACTCCACCTTGTTGACCCTGGCAGCATTGCGGATGATGGCCTCGGCCTGCTGCACGTGCCCCTTCCTCAGCAGCCAGCGGGCAGACTCTGGGACCAGCCTGAAACAGTACCTTCAGTGAGTCACACAGGGGGTACGTAGGAGGGATGGAGAGGGGGAGGGGACGGGGGCAAGGGGGGTGGGGGTGTGGGGGGGTCCACACACCATACAGGTGTGTGGGGTCGGGGGTGTGTGTGAGTGAGCTTGTGTGTGTGTGCGAGTATGCGTGTTTTTGTGTGTGTGCATGCAAGTGCATGTTTTTGCAAGCCTGCCTCTGTGTGTGTGTGTTATAGGAGCATGCAGAAAGAGAATCGAGATGTAATGTATCAAACCTTAACAAGGTCTACAAGACAAACAGTGACGTCCATGCATGTTATGTATGTATGTATGCTTGTATGCGGAAAGGCCGAGTGGTTAAAGTGTTGGACTTTCAATCTGAGGGTCCCAAGTTCAAATCTCGATAACGGCACCTGATGGATAAAGGGCGGAGATTTTTCCAATCTCCCAGGTCAACATATGTGCAGACCTGCTAGTGCCTGAACCCTCGTTGTGTGCATACGCAAGCACAAGATGAAATACACATGTTAAAAGATCCTGTTATCCATGTTTGCGTTCGGTGGGTTATGGAAAAAAGAACATACTCAGCATGGACACCCCCCAAAGCGGAGTATGGCTGCTTACATGGTGGGGTAAACGGACAAAACGATCATACACGTAAAATGTTACATGTCTGAGTGTGTACGTGAACGTGCCTGAAATCTGACTGAATGACACAGGAAATGACTGATGAGCACCCAATGGCAGCTGTTAGTCTATTCTACCCAGGTAGGCAGCCTGCTGTGCTAATGACCCTGTGTTTGTAAAGCATTAAGAGCTTGGTTTCCAACCGAGGATAGGCGCTATATAAGTATCCATATCAAAATGTGTGTTGGGGTGGGGAAGGAGGGAAACTCTGTGTTGTGTTGTGTGTGTGTGTGTCTGTTGTGTGTGTGTGTGTGTGTGTGTGTGTGTGTGTGTGTGTCCCCGGGGTCATCACAGCTGTACGTTCAGCTTTTGGGTCAGGGGTTTCTGGATAGTCTTCCTGCCAACTGGCTTCAGCTGTCTTCTTTGTCACTTCTGTTCAAGGGGAGGGTGTCCAGATATGCTTTACGTCACAGTGGTGAAGCACCTTGCACATGAACGAGTGACTGAGAGACAGAAAGAGTCACAGAGACAGAGACACAGAGAGACAGAGACACAGAGAGAGATACAGAGTCAGAGACACAGAGACATAGAGAGCTGAGAGTTCCCAGCCTTGAATAAAAGACATTTCTAAACAATCCTTAACTCATTATTTTCATTTAGTCAGATCATCAGTATACTATGTCCTTATCAATCAATCCTATTTACTATGCTCAAGGTCTTGTATATGTGTGTGTGTGTGTGTGTGTACAACACATGCAGCCAGATGTATACATTAAAAGTTCTTCTACCATAGTGTTTGAAGCAATTTTTTTTCGTTACCTGTAATGCATGCATAAGGAGTTATGTCCCATGATGGCTTTTGACTCATCACAAATGTAAATAAAATATAATCAAACCCAACAACACAACAACACCAACAAACAGGTACAGAGAACACAGATGCATGCAGTCAATGAAATGTCAGCAGCGACACACCCAGCAGTGCTCACACTACTTGTCAATAAAGAAAGGAGCAAATGTGAAGAAGAAAAAACAACAAAACTAACAACTTAAAAAAATCAAAACCAAAAAATGCAGCAGACTAACATGTAACAGGCTTGATATTGGACACAGTTCTGACATTTAAGCAGACTAACATGTAACAGGCTTGATATTGGACACAGTTCTGACATTTAAGCAGAGTAAGATGTAACAGGCTTGATATTGGACACAGTTCTGACATTTAAGCAGACTAAGATGTAACAGGCTTGTTATTGGACACAGTTCTGACATTTAAGCAGACTAAGATGTAACAGGCTTGTTATTGGACACAGTCCCTGACACATTTCGCAGAGTAAGATGTAACAGGCTTGTTATTGGACACAGTTCTGACATTTAAGCAGAGTAAGATGTAACAGGCTTGATACTTTGGACACAGTTCTGACATTTAAGCAGAGTAAGATGTAACGGAGAAGAGCGTGTGGACACAGTTCTGACATTTATGCAGAGTAAGATGTAACAGGCTTGATACTGGACACAGTTCTGACATTTAAGCAGAGTAAGATGTAACAGGCTTGATATTGGGCACAGTTCTGACATTTAAGCAGAGTAAGATGTAACAGGCTTGATACTGTGGACACAGTTCACAGCATTTCATAAAGGTAAGATGTAACAGGCTTGATACTGGACACAGTTCTGACATTTAAGCAGAGTAAGATGTAACAGGCTTGATACTGGACACAGTTCTGACATTTAAGCAGAGTAAGATGTAACAGGCTTGATATTGGACACAGTTCTGACATTTATGCAGAGTAAGATGTAACAGGCTTGATACTGGACACAGTTCTGACATTTAAGCAGAGTAAGATGTAACAGGCTTGATACTGGACACAGTTCTGACATTTAAGCAGACTAAGATGTAACAGGCTTGATATTGGACACAGTTCTGACATTTAAGCAGAGTAAGATGTAACAGGCTTGATATTGGACACAGTTCTGACATTTAAGCAGAAGACAACAAGCTTCACAACAAGAAAAACAAAAGCATAAGAGTCTTACAGTGCTGTGAGTGAGGTTGACACAGCTTCACTTCAGTGTTGTTGAAGTATGTGTGCGTGTGGGGTGAGGTGGGGGTGTAGGGGTGTGGGGGAGGTGGGGGTGAGGGTTTGGGGGTGGGTGGGGGGTGTAAGGGTGACAAGATATTTTTACACTTTCTTATTATAATATGTGTGTGTGTGTTTGTATGTAACAAATATGTATGTATTTCTAAATATCAAGTAAGGAAGCACACACACACACATACACACACACACACACTCACAGACACACACACATGCCCCTCTCTCTCCCACATGCATGAATGTAAGATGCTTTAACTTAAAAAAAGAAAATGAAGACGGGATTGATGATATGAATGTACACATATACATCTTGACTCATTATACACACCTGCATTCTTTTGCTCATACTCATGCACATGTACATACACATGTGCATGCAGACACACACACACATGCGCGCGTGCGCACACACACACACACACACACACACACAGAGTTGACCCTGTAAAATCAAAAGAAACAAACTGTCTAGATATTTATGGGATGCATATTCACATGTAAACTTGATCATATTTGATCTAGAAACATAACATTTCCAGCAGAATAACACTTTGTGGTGGTGATTTCAGGCACAGGTAGTTTCTCTGACTCTTTTCCAGAGCAGGACTCCCCCCCGAATGTCTAAAAGAAAAGGAGTTATAGATATGTTAATTTGTCAAAGTTAACAACTCAGGGAATTGTAGTTATGTTATGTTCATTCACCCATCCTTCCACACCACTGTAAACGACGAAGTGGCAACACATGACACACCCAAAGCAAAACACTCCATGCCAAGGGAAGAACACAGCCATTACATGCAGCACAAAATGCCACGCCCACTCACACAGGCAAGGAACATCCAGAGGGACAAGGGTGTAAGGCAATCTGCAGGCTGTCTTCACCACTGGATCACACTTTTTCAGCTGTTTCTTTTTACAGCGCCCTTTCAGGTTCTGATGCTCATTTGAGGGACATGCTGCATTGCAGTTATAAAAACTGGGACATAGTGTAGGGAAATGAAGTAATGTCCATTGTTAAGTTGAATCGCATCAAACAGAATTTATATTTCTGAGCTTTTAGAGACTGGTTGTAAGTCTGCAACTGAAATAACCAATAAACATTCTCAGTACCATTTTTATTTTATTTTAAGAATATGCCTTTTTTATATAGAAAAGCTGCATTTTTAGAATGGAATAGAATAGAACAGAATAGAATAGAATAGAACAGAATATGTCTTTATTACCAAGTGTACCGGGGTCGCAAGGAATATTGGGGGGGGATAGTACATAACAATGTACAAACACAAATCGAAAATCACGCACAAACACAGATAATTAGGATACATACAAGTGCATATCAATACAAAAACTTGTGCATACTCACACATGTACGCACTGCACACACACACACACACACACACATGCGCGTGCACACACACACACACACACACACGCACACACACAAACGCTCTCTCTGTCTCTGTCTCTCTCTCACACACACACGTTTGAACAGAAGCTGCATATTACATGTGGATGGGGCTGATGGCTAGATCTTCAGGTAGTTGGTTGTTGGTTGCACAATTCTAGTTATCAGACTGGATTTGTTCGAGAGACAGGGCATTGACTGCTTTCGGGGAAAAAGCTATTGGTGAAGCGATTGGTTTTCGTCCTAATACTTCTGTACCGTTGACCAGAGGGGAGCATCTCGAAAATCCCAAAAGCTGGACGTGATTCATCCTGGCTGATTGATGTTGCTTTTTTGAGTAGCCGCTTATAATAATTATATGTCTTCTAGAGAAGGTAGATCAGCCCCGGTGATCTTGGTGGCAGTTTTTACCATTCTGTTCAGGGCTGCGACTTCTGTCTTGGAAATGTTTCCATACCAAACAGTAATAGTGAAGGTTAACACGCTTTCAATGACTGCTCGGTAGAAATCAACCATGATCTCTTATCTAATTCCAAACTTTCTGAGGCGCCAAAGAAAGTAAAAGCGCTGTTGTGCTTTCTTAACAATTTTTTCCACATTTTTCTCCCATTTCAAATCGTTGGAAATGATCAGTCCGAGAAATTTAAAGCTGCTGATGATCTCTGCTTGCTTGTCTTTAATGACAAGTGGTAAGGGGTTAGATCTGGTCTTCCTGAAAACTAAAATCAATTCTTTTGTTTTTGATACGTTGAGTTCTAAGTTGTTTTGATCACACCAGCTGGCAAGTTCTAGTACTTCTTCACTATATTTTGACTCATCACTGTTCGTAATCAGCCCTTTTAGAGTAGTATCGTTGGCAAACTTGACCATGGTGTTACATTCATTTTGAGTTGCATAGTCATGTGTGGATAGTGAGTACAACAGTGGGGATAGAACACATCCCTGTGGGGCGCCTATATGTTGAGAATGCATGTGGTGGAGGTGAGGTCACCAACTTTAACAACTTGCGGTCTGCATCTTAGAAAATCTAGGATCCATGCACAAACTGATTCAGGCAGCAAGAGATCTTTCAGTTTAAAATATAGTTTTGATGGTACTATTGTGTTGAACGCAGATACCATTGTGTTTTAGCACATATTCTAAAAGAAAAAATATTGTTTTACATACAATATTCTATTTGTAAATAGCTGTGTGCCTTCTGCTGATAATTTTGATACATGTCCTTGTAGCTGGAAAAGGTCACAAAGTTCTTGCTGAATAGATGTCGAAGAAGTGGGATTTCAGTAAGTTTTTACCTATGTAAAAAATGTGCAATTTAGCTGTTTTTGACACAGGATAACAGAACTGTTTTGCATAACTCAATTCTGAAAAAAAAGTAAGCTCAAGTACTATATACTGTTCCACTAAGAAATAAGTCTTTATGAATTAGATATACTTGAAGTGTGGAACATTTGGATGTCGAGGGTTTTCTTCATGCCCGGGACAAGCAACGCAGTGTTTCAATGGTTGAAGTCTCCAAGCGGGATCGAACCAGGCATGTTCAGTTCCAAAGCAAGCAGACTAATCCCCACTGCTGTGGCGCATCTCACTTCATCTGACTAAATTTAATACTTAAAGCAATGTAGATGTTTTCTTCTTCCTGCGATGAACAGATGTGATTGTAGTGGACTTAATAACGCTGTTTAAATTACGTTTTTTGTGTGTTTTATTATATCTCGATTATTCTTTTATTTTGGCGGTAAAGGAGACGTTGCCATTGCTTCAAGCACACCACAACACATGGTAGATCTCTAGATCTGCATGAACGAGTCTACAGCAGGCTGAAAGAAATGAACGATTCAATTTTTCTTTTATGTTCATTCTCTTAAGTCAGTGTCCATTTTAGAATATTTATATGCAGTAAACATGGTGTCACTGTATGCGTTCTGTCCAGAATTTGCATTTTTTTCCTTTTAATTGTGAACAAGAAAAACAAGGTCATGTCGTCTTCGAACACAACATACCTTCTAGTCGGCCAAACTCAGTGGGAAGCGGTTTTTAGAATTTTCGGATTTCGGAACGAATCTCAATGAAATAAAATGTTAATGATTCAGAAATATGGCATTATTCGGGAGACTTACAACCTGTTATTGGTATCACTGTGAAGATTTTTTTCCATACTATGTTTAAGCCAAAGCTGGTATTGGCAGACAAAGTATTTTCAGAGAAAATGGCAATGTTAAAGTTTACCACGGCCACACAGACACAGGCACACACAGACAACTGAACACTGGGTTAAAACATACTCACTTTGTTTAGACAAGTGAGTAAAAATGACTGCTGTTTCTATGGAAACACCGAATGGAGAAAGTTTATAAAAACTGTGGTTTGTAAAATAAGACTCACTTTCAGACCAAAGTTTCAGACCAAATGTCTGTCTTCAGAGGGGGCTACGTGTCACAAAGTGGGCGGTGACTCATCATCACAATCAAAAGCGGCACCTGTTTCATTACCCTATCACTGCACACACTTTCTTCCCCACTGTCCATGTATTGTTATTTCCTGTGACACTTCAAAGGCTGTCAACCTTCACAAAATGAGATGAGATC
>JAAQRG010100659.1:0-11296 GCA_011634625.1 Babylonia areolata | reverse complement strand
GGCTACCTGTCAACCCCATAAGCTGAACACGGCAGTACAGGGCTACCTGTCAACCCCATAAGTTGAACACGGCAGTACAGGGGTACCTGTCAACCCCATAAGTTGAACACGGCAGTAGAGGGCTACCTGTCAACCCCATAAGTTGAACACGGCAGTACAGGGCTACCTGTCAACCCCATAAGCTGAACACGGCAGTACAGGGCTACCTGTCAACCCCATAAGTTGAACACGGCAGTCGAGGGCTACCTGTCAACCCCATAAGTTGAACACGGCAGTCGAGGGCTACCTGTCAACCCCATAAGTTGAACACGGCAGTACAGGGGTACCTGTCAACCCCATAAGTTGAACGCGACAGTACAGGGCTACCTGTCAACCCCATAAGTTGAACACGGCAGTACAGGGCTACCTGTCAACCCCATAAGTTGAGCACGGCAGTACAGGGCTACCTGTCAACCCCATAAGTTGAACGCGGCAGTAGAGGGCTACCTGTCAACCCCATAAGTTGAACACGGCAGTAGAGGGCTACCTGTCAACCCCATAAGTTGAACACGGCAGTACAGGGGTACCTGTCAACCCCATAAGTTGAACACAGCAGTGCAGAGCGACCTGTCAACCCCATAAGTTGAACACGGCAGTGCAGGGCTACCTGTCAACCCCATAAGTTGAACACGGCAGTCGAGGGCTACCTGTCAACCCCATAAGTTGAACACGGCAGTACAGGGGTACCTGTCAACCCCATAAGTTGAACACGGCAGTACAGGGCTACCTGTCAACCCCATAAGTTGAACACGGCAGTCGAGGGCTACCTGTCAACCCCATAAGTTGAACACGGCAGTACAGGGGTACCTGTCAACCCCATAAGTTGAACACAGCAGTACAGGGGTACCTGTCAACCCCATAAGTTGAACACGGCAGTACAGGGGTACCTGTCAACCCCACTTTATTCACGACTGACTGCTTGGTTTCCAGAACATCTACTACTTCATTATCTATAGAGGCATAAATCAAGTCGTGTTATAAAATACATAAACACATAAAAATGCAGTCGAATCACATTCATTCAATATGAGTATATAAAATACATAAAGTGTTAAAATGTTATTTCGGCGGTATTATAGTATACAAAGATAACAGTAATACACACTGAAATTATTACATGGCATAGGCGCAAAATGTCATACTCTTATTAAACATGGATATGAATTATTCAATGCAGCAGGCAATGGCCTGTATGTTTGATATAAAGGGCACATTGTCCACATAGGCACACTTTGTTGGATACATTTTGTGAGTCACGTCATTAACTCAGGATACCTCACGTCAAAAGTAAGACCTATGGACACAGATCGTTTTCTTTTCAATCGCCAAAGACGTGGAACAAGCTCCCTGATAACCTCCGTCATTCTGATTCCCTCACATCTTTTAAATCTCGTCTCAAAACTCACCTTTTCCCTCAGCAATAAGTTCAATTGTGGCAGGTCCACTTCCTTTTCGTTAGGTGTGTTTGACTATGTGTGTATACATCTGTATGTGTACATGACTACATGCATGTATATGAATGTGTATTGTGTGTGCGTGTGTTTATGTAAGTTTGTGCCTGCCTATGTGTGCGTATGTGTTAGGGTAGCTGTTAGATACACATGTATGTTAAAATGTCTGTATGCAGTGTGTGTGTGTGTGTGTGTGTGTGTGTGTGTGTGTGTGTGTGTGTGTGTAGTCACATTTTGGTGTGTGTATGTAACACAGATGTAATGTTTTATGTTAACAAAATCGTTTTTGTACAGCACCTAGAGCAGATTTCTGGATAGTGTGCTATATAAGTATCCATTATTATTAACTGACTCCAGTTGTTTAAAGCTAGGTTGATTGTGGATTGAAACTGCATTCAGTCCTGGCTGTTTTGAATTTCGGAACACTGAAGCGTTTGCCTAATGGTAAAAGCTGACAGGGACTTGCAGGAAATAATATGGCTGATATCGCTTGGCCTGTGGCTTTATGTCATATTCTGGCATTGTACAACCACTTGAGCTGCTCTGTTTCACACCCACAACCTTACTGAACCTTATGCATTCATTCACGGTATCATTGCTTTTATTTTCTTATCATTTAGCTCTAAGTAGTTCTCTTTACACTAGGAGGAAAATTGTTGGACTTGTTCAAAGTAAGCAGCACCAGAATTAGACAGATCTTCTATGGATAAGCCATCGGAATAATTAATCAGAAAAGTTGTGGCTGAGCCAGTACAGCCATTTATGTAAGTGTAAACAGAACAGGTGATAGAACTGTGCCTTGGGGAGCACCAGCAGAGGCTATCTTCACAGAAGACAGGGCTTGTTGAAAGCAGACGAACCGAGTTCTGTTGACAATGAATCTATTTACCCATAAAATGAAGCTTGAAATGAGAGAAGCTGACGTGCTATCGGGATGAACAGTGTCAAATGCCAATGTAAAATCAAGAAATCAAAAATGCGAACAAATGAATTCTCCAGGTGAGTGTATACAGGGTGCAAGAGGGTAAGTGTGGCATCAGCAGTATGGTGTTTAATAAATAATAATAATAATGGTATTTATATAGCGCTGGATCTTGTGCAGAGACAAATCAAAGTGCTTTCGCACCAGTCATTCACACGCATGCATAACTCTAATACTGTAGAAACTAAAGACAAGGAAGGGCAGGCAAGGGAGGCTATTTTGGGAAGAGGTGGGTTTTAAGGCCAGACTTGAAAGAGCTGAGTGTGGAGACTTGACGAAGCGAAAGAGGAAGTTCATTCCAGTCGCAAGGTCCAGAGACAGAGAAAGAACGGCGGCCAACAGTCGAGTGTTTGAATCTGGGTATGCGTAAACAGAGTGGATCCGAAGCCGATCGTAGTGAGCGAGATGGAGTGTAGAGGTGAAGGCAGCCGCAGAGATAGGAAGGGGCAGTTTTGTGAATGCATCTATAACATAGAGTGCTGATCTTGTACTTTATTCGGTGTGAGACAGGGAGCCAGTGGAGATGTTGCAAAAGAGGAGTGATGTGCTCAGATCTTTTCTTTCTGAGGACGAGTCGGGCAGCAGAGTTTTGTATGCGCTGAAGGGACTGAATGGATGAAGCAGGCAAACCAGACAATAGAGAGTTACAGTAGTCAAGGCGAGAGAGAATGAGAGAAACGACAAGTCTAGATGTTGCGTCAGTGGACAGATATTTCCGGACGGCACTGATGCACTGCAGTTGACAGTAGCAGGACTGACATGTCTGTCTGATAAATTTTTGCATGGACAGTGTATTGTCAAGGACAACACCGAGGTTCCTGACTGACGTGGAAAGAGGGATGGATGTACTGCCAAGTTTGATTGTGTCAATTGTGATGGAAGACAGTTTTTGTTTAGTTCCTATGATCATTGCTTCAGTTTTGTCCGCGTTCAATTGTAACTTATTTCGAGTCATCCAGTTTTGAATGTCCAGGAAGCAGTTGGATGTTTCTTGCAAGAGCGACAACAATTTTTCAGGGGTATCACTCTTCTGGAGTTGAGTGTCATCAGCATAAGAATGATGACTGATATTATGGCGGTTGATAATTTCAGCGAGAGGAGCAGTGTACAGTGTGAAGAGCACTGGGCCTAAAACAGATCCCTGTGGGACTCCATGTTCGATTTTAACGGGTTCAGATTGGAAATGATCAACAATGACAGACTGGAATCGATCAGTGAGATAAGATTTGAACCAGTTTAGAACAGTGCCGTTGATACCAAATGTAAAATGAAGACGGGAAAGAAGGATTGAATGGTCTATCGTGTCAAAGGCGGCTGACAAGTCGAGAAGAGTGAGAAGGGAATTTTTTCCTGAGTCGGACGCTATCAGTAGATTGTTCAGAATGTGGAGGAGAGTGGTTTCGGTGCTGTGGTCAGCGCGATAGGCAGACTGAAATGGGTGGATGAGATTGTTGAAACAAAGGTGTTGTTGAGCTGCTTGAGGACAGCTTTTTCAAGGAGTTTGGACATGAATGGAAGATTAGAAACTGGTCGATAGTTTTTCAAAATGTTTGCGTCAAGGTTGGGTTTCTTCAGAAGAGGCCAGACGATTGCAGTTTTGAAAGTGGATGGAAACGTTCCAGTGAGAAGGGATGAGTTGACAATATTAGTGATTGTGGGGAGAAGATGTGAGACACATTGGGAAAAGACCGAGGCTGGTATAGGATCGAGCTCACAGGATTTTACTGTCATTTCTTTTAGGATTTCATGAACTTCTGTTTCAGTCAATGGATTAAAGGAATGGAGAGGAGTGCCGCTGAATTCAGGATCAGGATGAACAGGTTGGAAAGACATTTGGTCTAAGATGGTACGAATATTTTGGACTTTGTCGAAAAAGAAAGAGGAGAAGACATTGGGAAGTTCAGATAAAGTGTGGGTAGAAGGAAGAGGAGTCCTTTTTGCAGTTCCGAGAAGATTTGACATGACAGAGTAAAGAGATTTGGTGGATGTGGCATTGAGAACTTGAGAAGAAAAGAAGTTTGTTTTTGCTGATGAGATCATATGTTTGACTTTATTTATTTGTTTTCGGAATATTTGATTGTGGACTTGCAGTTTTGTTGATCGCCATCGTCTTTCCAGTTGGCGACGTTTGCGTTTTGCAAGTCGAATGTCTTCTGTGTACCATGGGGCGGAGGGTCTGTCAGAGAGCATGCGGGTAGTGGGGGGTGCATATTCATCCAGCAGTTGAGAGAGGACAGTGTTGTAATGTGTGGATATGTCGGTAAGGGAAGAAATTTTGGAAAGGCGTTCAGCAGCTTGAGAAGAAAAAGTGTTAATGTGGATGGATTTCAGGTTGCGACGAGTAACAGATTTTTTGGTTCTGGTCGGTTTTGAAATATTAAGCAAGAATATAACAGCAGAATGGTCGGAAGAAAGTTTGTCAGTTACAGTCACTGACGCAACAATGGCATCACTCACGTGCGATTAGCCAGTCCAACGTATGGCCAGATCTGTGTGTTGGTTCTGTAACGAACTGAGAGAGAGAATGAGTGGACAGAGATTGACATAGGCGTTTGACATCAGTGGAAGTCTGGTTGTCGAAAGGAAAATTGAAATCTCCGAGGATAATAAGTTTGCCAGAGCGAAGGTTGTAGTAATCAAGTAGTGTTCGGAACTCATCGTGAAACTGAGATGTTAGGTTATTTTTACGACTAGGCGGAGGACGATAGAGACAACAGAAGATGATTGAGTGACCGGGAACACTGAGAGTGACTTCTAGCATTTCGAAGGTATCATGTGGAAAGGCGTGGTTATGGGAGAAGGAGAGGGAAGACTCCAAGATATCTCTGTAGACGGTGGCGATGCCACCTCCACGAGACAATCGAGGAAGTGACATAGTTTTATATCCAGGTGGGGTCAGTTGTTTAAGTTTGGGTTCGTGACCTTGTGACTTTAACCAGGTTTCAGTAAGAAATACGATATCAAAGTTTTGTTCAAAAATAAAATCAGAAATACAGTCAGTCTTTTGATCAGGGCAGACAGATTGAGCATTGAACAGACAGGCATGAAAAAGATCAGAGGTAAGGAGAGAGGAATCTAATGGTGAAGCAGGTGAGTCAGCCAGACAGACAACAGAAGAAGAAGATGGTGACTGAGCAGTGGAGGACAATGGGAAGGAAGAAAAAGGTCCGGGAGTTGAGACAGGTGTGGCAGGAGTAGGAGGCGGAGCAGAGGCTATAACTGGCACAGGGGATACATTGCAGTTCGGAATATTGTCATCAGAGGGGACAATGTCACGGAAAGTAAAAATGTTAGCAGGAACACGTGTGTTGAGGTTGGAAGCAGCACAAACAGCGCCGCATGAAGTGGATCTGTCAACACACACAGGTAACACATCAGGGGTACTGTCAGTAGTGCTGTTGGGGGTCCGTACGGAAACGACAGTTTTGATGGGCTTTTGTTTTCTCTTTCCTACTCGGCGAGTTCGTCTTCGCGGCAGGCAATCGCCAATGCCTGTTCCTCGCAGGCGCACAACTAGGTCAGGGGTCAAAGGTGCAGGTTTGATAGCAAACAGTTCAGCGCGCGAGTACAGATTAAAGGGAGGGACGTTGCGCTCACCTTGACAAAGGCTGCCCACCTGTCCACTACCACTGAGCGTTACGTTTTGCACGTGCACATGCGTGTTGAAGGGAGAAATGAATGGCGGGCCGGCGCAGTTCAAAACTGACAGGAAAGCAGAAAGAGAAATCCAAAACACAGCCAGTCTTATGTAGATCGGGGCACACACATACATCCATTGTTCGAAGGGATCCATAATGAAACACTCTGCAGAACCTAACCACACAACACCAAACACAACCAACACAATAAACAAAAATACGGAGAGCTAGAATCACTCAGCCTGTTAGGCGTGCGACCTTCACCTTCCTTGTTTGGAGGGCAAGGCACTGTTTCCCTCAACACTTTCAGAAACTATGAAACCCTTAACCAGCCACACCGTTTCCACGTCTTTTCTCTCGTGATTTAAATAAAAGTCCAGGGTTGTTGGGGTTTTTTTGTGTGTTTTTTGTTGTTGGTGGTGGTAGTTGTTGTTTTTTTGTTGTTGTTTTTTGTTGTTGTTGTTGTTGTTTTGGGGTTTTTTGGGTTTTTTTGCCTTTGCAAACCAGGTTCTATTCTTCTTATTTTCCAACATGAATCACGATCACAATTTCAATGTATCGAAATTCACGGTGTTGTAACATATCTAAACATGTTTACTTGCATTATGCATACACCATCAATAAACATGTTTTCTGCTTCAAAGAAAAACAACACGAAACATTGATTGGAAATGTAGGAGGCTGACAAAAATGAAGAACATTGAAAATGGTGACAACGATGTCTCAAAATGGTGACAACGATGTCTTCACAATGATGACAACGATGTCTTCACAATGGTGACAACGATGTCTTCACAATGGTGACAACGATGTCTCAAAATGGTGAAAACAATGTCTTCACAATGGTGACAACGATGTCTTCACAATGGTGACAACGATGTCTCAAAATGGTGAAAACGATGTCTTCACAATGGTGACAACGATGTCTTCACAATGGTGACAACGCTGTCTTCACAATGGTGACAACGCTGTCTTCACAATGGTGACAACGATGTCTCACAATGGTGACAATGATGTCTTCACAATGGTGACAACGCTGTCTTCACAATGGTGACAACGATGTCTTCACAATGGTGACAACGATGTCTTCACAATGGTGACAACGATGTCTCAAAATGGTGACAACGCTGTCTCACAATGGTGACAACGATGTCTCAAAATGGTGACATCGATGTCTTCACAATGGTGACAACGATGTCTTCACAATGGTGACAACGATGTCTCACAATGGTGACAACGATGTCTCACAATGGTGACAACGATGTCTTCACAATGGTGACAACGATGTCTCAAAATGGTGACAACGATGTCTCAAAATGGTGACAACGATGTCTTCACAATGGTGACAACGATGTCTTCACAATGGTGACAACGCTGTCTTCACAATGGTGACAACGATGTCTTCACAATGGTGACAACGATGTCTTCACAATGGTGACAACGATGTCTTCACAATGGTGACAACGCTGTCTTCACAATGGTGACAACGATGTCTCAAAATGGTGAAAACGATGTCTCACAATGGTGACAACGATGTCTTCACAATGGTGACAACGATGTCTCAAAATGGTGACAACGATGTCTTCACAATGGTGACAATGATGTCTTCACAATGGTGACAACGATGTGTTCACAATGGTGACAACGATGTCTCAAAATGGTGACAACGCTGTCTTCACAATGGTGACAACGATGTGTTCACAATGGTGACAACGATGTCTTCACAATGGTGACAACGATGTCTTCACAATGGTGACAACGATGTCT
Organism: Babylonia areolata; assembly: GCA_011634625.1. Lineage (NCBI taxonomy): Eukaryota > Metazoa > Mollusca > Gastropoda > Neogastropoda > Buccinidae > Babylonia > Babylonia areolata. Next base: position 3,419 of record JAAQRG010100659.1, on the reverse strand, counting down.
CAAAATGGTGACAACGATGTCTTCACAATGGTGACAACGATGTCTTCACAATGGTGACAACGATGTCTCAAAATGGTGACAACGATGTCTTCACAATGGTGACAACGATGTCTTCACAATGGTGACAAGGCTGTCTCACAATGGTGACAACGATGTCTTCACAATGGTGACAACGCTGTCTCAAAATGGTGACAACGATGTCTTCACAATGGTGACAATGATGTCTCAAAATGGTGACAATGATGTCTTCACAATGGTGACAACGATGTCTTCACAATGGTGACAACGATGTCTTCACAATGGTGACAACGATGTCTTCACAATGGTGACAATGATGTCTAAGTGCTGTTTAACAAACTCAGACACACGCACAAAGACAAGGAGCAGACACAGAAATCTAACTTTGAAAAGGGCAGATAAGCAAACAAAGACACAACGACACACACACACACACACACTTCACACACACACATACACACTTCACACACACACACACACACACACACACACACACACACACACAGAACCCGTTGTCATACGATCACTAACGACCAAATCAGTATTTATGCACGCAGCGTGCCAAAAACATGTTGTTCACGGTGGGTTCAAACCGAAAATACACTCTTGTCCTTAAGCACGCACACACACACACACTCACACACACACACACACACACACACACACACACACACACACAGAGAGAGAGAGAGAAAGAGAGAGAAAGAGAGAGAGAGAGAGAGAGAGAGAGAGAGAGAGAGAGAACACACAAACAACATCAAATTTTCCGATAGACTTTACTTGAGAGAAATGTTTCCAGGAACACAGTTTCCAAGTGCATAAGCACAGGACATACACACAATATAAAAAAAAATACAAACAATGCAGCCCATGCTATGTACATTGCCAGGAATGACGGCTCGTCCAACCAACAACAACAACAACAAGATAACAACAACAACAACAACAACAACAAGAAGTATATCCACAACAGTGCATCGGTCCAATTCTGCAGCGAAACCTGCACAACGGGAAGGAAGAACACACACACACACACACACACACACACACACACACACACACACACACACACACACACACACACCACACACACACACACACACACACACACAAGGCAAACACACACACACACACACACACACACACACACACACACACACACACTTCACACACACACACACACACAGAACCCGTTGACATACGATCACTAACGACCAAATCAGTATTTATGCACTCAGCGTGCCAAAAACATGTTGTTCACGGTGGGTTCAAACCGGATATACACTCTTGTCCTTAAGCACACACACACACACACACACACACACACACACACACACACACACAGAGGGAGAGAGAGAGAGAGAGAGAGAACACACAAACAACATCAAATTTTCCGATAGACTTTACTTGAGAGAAATGTTTCCAGGAAGACAGTTTCCAAGTGCATGAGCACAGGACATACACACAATATAAAAAAAAAATACAAACAATGCAGCCCATGCTATGTACATTGCCAGGAATGACGGCTCGTCCAACCAACAACAACAACAACAAGATAACAACAACAACAACAACAACAACAACAACAACAACAACAACGACAAGTATATCCACAACAGTGCATCGGTACAATTCTGCAGCGAAACCTGCACTACGGGAAGGAAGAACACACACACACACACACACACGGCAAACACACACAAGGCAAACACACACACACACACACACACACACACACACACAAGGCAAACACACACACACACACACACACACACACACACACACACACACACACACACAAGGCAAACACACACGCAAGGCAAAGAAGGCAAACACAGACACAGACACACACACACACACACACACAAGGCAAACACACACACACACAAGGCAAACACACACACACACACAAGGCAAACACATGAAACAAAACACACAGAGAGAGAGAGAGAGAGAGAGAGAGAGAGAGAGAGAGAGAGAGAGAACACTAAACACTGAATTCTGACCTGTTTAATGTCATTAGGTGTACAACTCACGTTAGTGGGATTGCGTATCAGAACAATAATTGAAAACAATAAAATAAATAAAACAAACGCGAGCAGAGAAAAAAACAACAACTAATTTGGAGTTTTAACCAGTTAATGGTGTGATAAAAAAAAAAACAATTAAAAAAACACCTTCGACATTTTGACACTTTACTGTCAACTTGAGTCCGAAGAAACAAAACACATAGCACTGCTTTCGTTTCTTGGTTTTTCAAGGAATACAAACTTACAAACTGACAATGTAAGCCAGCTCTTCCTGGGAAAGAATTACCCTCTCTCAAAAAGAAAGTTTTATATACTAACGATATTTACTTGTTATAAATTCGAAAAGTCAACAAAGATACAATCGTTTTACTCAAAAACATGGAAATAACGTTCTGGAAAAAAACACAACAAAAAAACCCACGCCACACAGATACTGATAAGAATACAAAATTATACCACAAATAAAGCGAGATTTAAAAAAGATATATCATACAAGAACACTGCAAAAAAAAAAAACAACAAAAAAAGCAACACGAATGTTGGTTGTTGTTTTTTTCATAGACGTGCTTGTTGCAAAATATCTAGGAAAAACATTATCATTTTATATCATGTATATATACAACTGGAAAAAAGGCAACGTGAAAGTTTCGTTTTAATAAAAATGAAAACTGATTGCATAGTTTACACACAGACACAAACCACGCCCCCCCCACCCCCACCCCCCCACCCCCCCAAGCCCCAGCCAAAAGAACACACTGAAGAGGAAGATAGACCTTTTTACAAATACACTTTAACAATCTCTGAAATGAACATATATCGTTTTGTCATAAAGAAAACGTTGGGTTTTTTTTAATTTTCATTTTTCATAATAATTAGTACACAGATTTTTAAACAGCAGTACTCTGATTTCCAAATGGCAATCCTGTTTTTTCAAAATAACCCCAAATTAGCCATACATTTTCCCCCAAAATCAAACGAGTGTGTTATGCTACCTCCATCAGAAAAATGAAAACCTGTTTCGCCCACAACGACACTTGTGCACCTCTACTGTGTTTCTGACAATATCATGTAAACTGCTGTGTAGATTATGTGGATTAGTTACATTGCCACATAGCTCGACACTGTTGAGTGTGGTGTTTAACTGCACAACACTGGGCTGAATGCTATACTGTTGTACGGTATGGCATAGCACGTCAGGTGAAGTATCGTATGGTATGGTAAGATGTGAGAGCTGTATTATGAATGGTTTCTCCAGTCAATGGGAAACCATTTACAGCTTAGTCTTTTGTGAAGGACTATGACTCTCAAACTAGGAGGCAAAATTGCACTGGCTCTTAGTACTGCAGCCTTGTGGGCTAGTCGGCCTTTGGG
>JAAQRG010100657.1:0-11289 GCA_011634625.1 Babylonia areolata | reverse complement strand
AACATAAACTTGTCTATCCAATCTACATGTTCAGCTGGATTTCTATAGATAAAGCCGAGAAGGATAGGTTTTGATTTCTTAAAGCGTATTTCGATCCATACAGATTCAACTTGATAATTTTCGAGTGATTCAATTCGTTTAAAGTTAATGTTTTGTTGAACATATACTACAAGGCCTGTTTCTCTAGAACATTTCGGATCATTACGAATAATACAATAGCCTGGTAGTAGTAAATCAGAGTCTTGTATATGGTCTGTTAGTCTTGATTCAGCAAATCCGAATATGTGAAACTGTTTTCCGGAGTTTGAAAGGACATGGGATACATCAGCTAGTTTGTTGATGATATGATTAATATTCAGAAAACCTACTTTAAAACCATCGGATATTGGCCAAGTGTTGAGTGTTTTAGTCATGGAACAGAAAAAGTGAATACAACAGTATCAAAGATGACTATTAATGTTATGATACAATGGTACAATGGAAAGGAGAAAAAAAGACACAAGAAGTACCAAAGGGCACCTCCAAAAGTACACAGTGTGCAATATACTTAACCACTGATTAAACAACCTATCAAATAACAAGTCACATAAAATATAGTCGAATACACCAAGTAATTAGGTCAATTATATATCCAAGTTTACACCGTCATCAAATAAGAAGTCACATAGAATACAATTCAAATATAGCAAGTAATAAGGTCAATAATATTTACTGCGTCCGCACAACTCACGTAATTTGCGCTGAATATAGTTTTGGTCCGGCAAACTATGACAACCTCATGTGCATTACGAGATCACGAGTGTGTCCGCAACACACACACACACACACACACACACACACACACACGCATGAACGTTCACGAGAATGTGCACTTACCGCACCCACGCACTTGCTGCACGAGCGTGTGAACATTCGCAGAACTATACATATCACACGCATGATTCACATAACTGTACATGTACATTTGTATACCGGAATGCTATTAATATATAAATATATGAATATATTATATGTATATATGAATTTATATTTTAGTATAACAACACCCAGTTAGACAGATGATATTGATGAGAAATCAAATCAATCTATGTTGTTTATAGCCCTGCCGACCACTAAGGTCATAATCATCAGGGCTATGTTGATGAGAAAACTCACACAGGTGTACCATAATAGTGGGGGTGGAAGTGTTGTTGGAATGACAATATTTTTGATGCCATCTTAAATAGTTCGTCAGTGTATGTGTCATAATTCACAGGCATTGCAGGATTTCCCGTTTCTTGTCTCTGGGAAATGTTTGGACGGATATTAGCTGCATGGTTACTGTTGTATGAGGTGGTGATATTTTGATTTGGGTGATTGTAATATTGAAACTGATGAGGGTGTTTGGGAGGCATGGAAAACGGGGGTTCATCTCTTTGTGATTTTGGAATGAGAGGTGGAAAATGGTAAGATGATTGCATGGGTGGGGGTGCATGTTCTGATATCTGACCAACAGGACGACGCTCTTGGTTTTGTTTGAATGGTAAGGAGTTGTAATATTCCCTAGAATTTGGTACTCTCTGAGGGTAGGACGGGGGTGAGACAAGTGGAAACGAATTCAGAGGAGAGTCTGATCTGCTATTGGTATATGTTTTTATGGGACCTTTGGTTTCTCTGTGGGATCCTCTTCGCCACAGGGTTTTGAGATTTTCAGCAAGTCTTGCTGTTCCTCTGGTATTCGTGTGCTTTATACTGCTGTACAGACCTGTGTCTGATGCGAAAGGAAGAAAATTATCAATAAAAGCAATATTGTGGTTTTTACATATTTCTTTTAGATTTAGGTTTGAGGGCGTTATGACATTATTAAAATGATGATTCCCTCTGGCAGGCAAAATGGAGCTGAAAGCTACACGTGCGTAGGGGAAGGTTTTAGAACATAGAATAAAAAGTTCATTCCATGTTTCTGGGGATACTGGACCTGCGGGACAAGAGTTGACACCAACATGGATGATCACATCCTTTATGTTGGGTGAGACTGGTACGGAAGAAAGCCAGTGATGAAGGTCATCAATAGACATTCCTGGAACACAAAGTTTAAACATGCTTTCTCCACGAGGGGCCAGTCTCTTGGGGTTAATGAAGCGTATGACCGAGTCCCCAAGAAGCAGCATTGTTGCCTTTTCAGGAACAGTCATACGGTCCAAAACATCTCTGGTAGAGGGGTTTGAAACATTTTCTGATAGGTTCTTCTGTTTGTTTGTTAATATTTGTTTTGATTGTTGGGACTCTGTGAAATGAATTTGTTCTTTGTCATTATCATTGATATCATCGAGAACAGCAAAGGAATTGAAAGTAGAAATGTCTTCGTGGATCGTGATATTGTCATGGGGTAAACAGTCTGCATTATTTGCTGGATTTCCTTTCTGACCATCATTGACAGAACGATCACTGTGTGACTGTTTATCTGTGTTGATGGGTTTTGCGTCACTATTTGGTGTTTCGGTTCCTGAACCTTGAGTAAAGAGAATGTGATTTTCAGTTTGAATTTCAGCATCAGTTTGGGAAGTAACATTTTTATGTTGACATACATGGTCAGTTGGGGTCTGAGTATCAACTGTTGCTTGATTGACTGGATTGTATTTCTTTCTGTTCAGTTCTGATTGGAGAGAACCCAACTGGGATTTAACTGAATGATTTTCTTTGATGAGTTCTTTGTTTTTGTTTTCAAGATTTGAAACAACTGATTTTAATTTTTCAATTTCTGTATTGAGCACATCAACTTTTTTTGAAATACAAACACGGAGTTCATTTTTCACAACAGTCATTGCATCACTGATCAAACAAGTAACTGTGTTTTGAGTTAAATCCTCACTTGGAGTAAGAGAGTTCACTGTTTTTTCTAATTGTAACATTCTCCTTTTTAATTCCGGTAGTGGACTGGGAGCAACGCGGGCGTGTGACGAGTGGCACAGAGAACGTCGAACTTGACTCCTGGTTCTTTTCCCAACAGGGGTGGTCTTTTTGGGGGGAGTTTGGTCACTCAGTTCAGAACGGTGGGTGGGGGCCACAGGTGGGGTTGGGGGGAGGATAACGACATTGTCTTGTGTTTTTGAAGTAGGATTGATCAAGAGTTGGGACTGTTGGGGTGATGAAGGGAAACCTTTGTCTGTAGAGGAAACATTTTCCATGGTCATTACAGTCAAGTCCGTCACAGGAGGTGACAAATGAGGAAGGCCGGAGAAAGAACTTATGAATGACAGTGGTGTGCATAAAAGTGAGTTTGACAATTCATAAACATTATGGTCCCTTAGAAAACCAAGCACAAGTGTTTTTAAAATTTCACATTCTTCTTTATCCCAAGATGGACAGTTCATTCCTTGACAAAGTAAAGTTCCACCAGAGCCATGTGTAAAATAAAATGTTATTGTTATACATTTTGTCGATTTATGGAAAACACGAAGAACAGACTTAGAAATAGTTGGTGACGGAGGTACAGTAATAAGAATCGATGATGGAGTTAGAATAGTCCCGTTGTTGTCGTAGTCATTGCATTGAACAGTTATTTCGTCCTCTTGGATTGCACAGTAGCGGTAAAAGAGACAATTTCTCCAAACAGCCAGTTCATCTTTGTCACACGTAAAACGTTTCTGGATGTAATCTCTTGTAGGTTTAAGTTTGATATCACATGAGTCAGTATCGGTGTCTGCCATGTGTATGAATTAAAACAAAACACAGTACTTACAGTCACACATGCTGGTGAAGTCTGTCACAGTGCCGGACCTCGTCGGGTGTTTAGAACTACATTAATCACTATGACTTTATCACAACATATAAATCCACTGAAAACACATAAATCCACTGAAAGCACGTAAATCCACTGAAGGCAAGGACTCCTACAGATCACCGCCACTGATCATACACGAAGGGAGCATTACTTGCTTCAAATTTTAAATGCTTCCACTAGACACAGACACAGACTCAGGCACAGACTCAGGCTCAGGCACAGACACAGACACAGACACAGACACAGACTCAGGCTCAGGCTCAGGCACAGACACAGACACAGACACAGACACAGGCACAGACACAGACACAGACACAGACACAGACACAGGTGAGCTGTGTTTTTTGGTCACCATAACAAGAATCACAGTGTTCACACAGTCAGGAATACAGAAAGCTGTGATTTCTTGAGTTGAAGAAAAGTTTCCACCTTCAAACTTAGACAGATATATTCCACATACATCCACAAACATGAATTGAGCAGTTATAACTCAGTGATTCAGACGTGATCTTAGAGATTCACAAAAAATAAGCTGAATCACAGCAGCAATGAGAACAGCCTCCATCTTGATCCAAGGGAGATCACCAGAGGAGGGAGAGAGAGAGAGAGAGAGAACTCAGAAAGTTTAAAGTACATCGGCCCTGGGCCACAATACAACGGGGAAGGGTGGATTGGTGAGGCTGCATATAACATTATGTTATCCATAGCAACAACAACAACAACAACAACAACAACAAGTACAAACTGAATGAATATATACTTAAACAGTGTGCCCATCATATAGACATTTGTTTTTATATAGTATTTCACCATGCTTGATCACTGACTGCAGATTAACTTTTTCCTTGTCTTGATAGCATGGAAAATATATCTTGATACATTATGTCTGTGATTGAAATTTGTTTCTTCAGGTAACCCATGCAAGGGGAGTCTAGCCGATTCTTTTAATATGAGAGAGAGAGAGAGAGAGAGAGAGAGAGAGAGAGAGAGATAGATAGATAGATAGATAGATAGAGAGAGAGAGAGAGAGAGAGAGAGAGAGTATACTGAATAATTGAATAAATTTTATTTTCTGAGGGTAATAGAGTAAGCAAAATAATGCTTTTTTCATGCAGCCCTCGAAGGGGAAACAGTAACATAAACAAAGGGGGAATCATTATATCAGTACAGCATGCATATTATAGTCATGGATACATGAATGGTAATTTGACATTTACACCACTAAATAGAGGAGAATAAGAGGAGAGAGATATAAGGGGACAGATAGACAGACAGATAGATAGATAGATAGAGAGAGAGACAGAGAGAGAGAGTACAAGAAGTGAAATTTAACATAGGTCAACGTGATGACTGATCAATAATAATAATAATAATAAAAATAAATAAATAAACAATAAAAAATAAAAGACCCTCCTCCAGTCCCCGGCCCTGCCCCCCAATAAAAAACACACAAAAAATTGAACTAAAATAAGTATGCACATTTTACCAAAAAAAAAAAAAAAAAAAAGTAATAGAAATAACACCATTTAAATAGTTGTGGGAGGAAAAAAAAAAGTTTGAAAGAGAGAGGCGGAGAAAGACAGAGACACAGAGATAGAGAGACAAATACAGAGATGAAGTTATTTTAGATTTATAAAGAAATATACATTACAAAAACATGTGTTTGCGCACATCCGTAAAAGCATAAAGCAATCTATGTAACATTATCATCAGAAGTGTGTGTGTGTGTGTGTGTGTGTGTGTGTGTGTGTGTGTGTGTGTGTGTGTGTGTGTGTGTGTGTGTGTGTGTGTGTGTGTGTGTGTGTGGAGAGAGGGGTAGATAGACAGAGCGAGACAGAGAAAGAGAGAAAGGAGGACGGGGGGCGGGGAGGGGGGGGGGAGGACAAGTAGATAGAACGACAAAGTGAGGAGAGAGAGAGAGAGAGAGAGAGAGAGAGAGAGAGAGAGAGAGAGAGAGAGAGAGAGAGAGAGAGAGAGAGAGCTCAGAACAAAATAGTTTTTTTTTAAAAAGATGAAACGACTATTCAAAACATACAATTTGTAAAAATCCATTGATGAAAAAAATATTCTATTTCGGCCATCCAATTAAATTTTTTTGATGAAAAGAAATCAGATATATCTGAACAACAGTGAGTGATGTTTTTTGTTTTTTTTACTTTTCTTCGAAGATTATATGCTTCGGCAATATGCTTTGCAAGAGACTGGATTGAATTTTCCTGATGTACATTAAGTTCACTGAACAGATCTTCATTATTCTTTGCAGAGCATTTTTTTTTTAAAGACAGTACATTTTTCACGAATATCAGCGTATGCTTTGCAAAGAAACAAGAAATATATCTCATCCTCGTTTATAAAAACTGCACATCGGACAAGGGGAGAGTATGGATGAATTAGTTTGAAACCAATACTTACGAGCATATAATCCCAGAGATTTAAACCTAAACCTGGCTAAACTGGTTCTGTGCCACTTGTTGGTTACAACTGTGATATATTTTTCTTTTTTTTCTTTTTTTATTATTATAAAACCAACTATATTTTTCATTTCTTTCGATTTCATAATGCCAGTCTTCCAAAAAGTCTATCTTTGAATTCAGAAATAAATCCTTTTTCGCAACCAACTCCCTGACACACCCACATCCATGTACTGTTAAGGTTTTCTTTGCCACGTATACCCAGTTTTCCTTCCCTCTCTCATGTTCGTTTAATAACATAACATCCACTTTTTGACTCACTTGTGTAAACAAAGTGAGTCTATGTTTTAAACCCGGTGTTCGGTTGTGTGTGTGTGTGTGTGTGTGTGTGTGTGTGTGTGTGTGTGTGTGTGTGTGTGTGTGTGTGTGTGTGTGTGTGTGTGTCCGTGGTAAACTTTAACATCGACATTTTCTCTGCAAATACTTTGTCAGTTGACACCAACTTAGGCATAAAAATAGGAAAAATTCAGTTCTTTTCCAGTCATCTTGTTTAAAACAATATTGCACCTCTGGGATGGGCACACAAAAAAAAAGAAAAAAAAGAAAAGAAAAAAGAAGCCTAAATATCTGCAAACTGCATTTACTGTTATATTTATATTTTTTTTTGTATTCTCTAAACTCGGCACTTTGATCTGATATTCTGACCCAACGACAAGAGCAGTCATTATTATCATTTTTTGTTCAAACAGGAACTTCTTTTGCTAAGCATGGAAGTTTTATTTATTTTGCAAACGTTTTGGTGCAGATAGTAAAGAAGGGAAATTACTCTGTAATTAATGCTAGGGAACTTAATTTGCTTTAAACTGATCTTTCTCATCTTAAATATTACATTTTGAAATTATACTCAATATATAAAAAGCTTGGATTTTTTTAAGTGTATCACAAGTGAGTCTTGAAGGCCTTGCCTCTCTTGTTTAATTTTATTTTTTATACAAAGTCTCGATGCAGGACATAGATAGATAGATAGATAGATAGATAGATAGATAGAGAGAGAGAGAGAGAGAGAGAGAGAGAGAGAGAGAGAGAGAGAGAGAGAGAGAGAGAGAGAGAGAGAGAGAGAGAGTACGAACGAAATTCTATTCTGAGAAGGTAAGGGAAGAAGCCAGACTGCTTTTTTTTTTTTTTACGTTGAGCCCTCAGGGTAAAATTGAAAGAAGAGAGAGGGGGCGGGGGATGGGGAGGGGTGGGGTGGGTGGGAGAGAGACAGACAGAGACAGAGACATACACAGTGAGAGAGAGAGAGAGAGAGAGAGAGAGAGAGAGAGAGAGAGTGAGAGAGAGATAAAAGGGGGATAGAGAGAGAGAGAGTGAGAGTGAGAGAGAGAGAGAGAAAAGAGAGGGAGACAGACAGACAGAGAGAGACAAAGAGGGAGAGAGAGAAAGAGAAGATCTCAGAACTCAGAAAACTTCAATGTCAATAGCTTATCAGCCATCCTGAGAGAGAGAGAGAGAGAGAGAGAGAGAGAGAGAGAGAGAGAACTCAGAACTCAGAAAACTTCAATGTCAATGGCTTATCAGCCATACTGAGAGAGAGAGAGAGAGAGAGAGAAAGAGAGAGAGAGAGAGACAGAGAGAGAGAGAGAGAGAGAGAGAGAGAGAGAGACTCCCATACGCCCCCGAAAACGGAGTATGGCTGCCTACATGGCGGGGTAAAAACGGTCATACACGTAATAACCCACTCGTGTACATGCGACTGAACGTGGGAATTGCAACCCACAAACAAAGAAGAAGGAGGAGAAGAAGAAGAAGAAGGAGAAGAAGAAGAAGACCCCTATATCCATTACGAGAGGAGCAGGGGGGTGGGGGTGGGTACAAAAGCCAGTTTTGTGGGGGTCACTTACTCCCAGGGACCAAATTCCAGGCTAGTCCCGAACGACCACTGGGTTAAACCTGGACCAGCAAGATTTGACCCCCGGGGAAAAAACAAAACAAAACAACCAAACAACAACAACAACAACAACAACAAAAACCCAACGGGGTGGTACGGATGAGATGCTACACCGGCTGTTCCAGCACATCGAAGCACAGTGACCATCACGTTCGTGTCCCCTCATACATATGTGGAGTGATGGCCTAGAGGTAACGCGTCCGCCTAGGAAGCGAGAGGATCTGAGCGCGCTGGTTCGAATCACGGCTCAGCCGCCGATATTTTCTCCCCCTCCATTAGACCTTGAGTGGTGGTCTGGGCGCTAGTCATTCGAATGAGACGATAAACCGAGGTCCCGTGTGCAGCATGAACTTAGCGCACGTAAAAGAACCCATGGCAACAAAAGGGTTGTTTCTGGCAAAATTATGTAGAAAAATCCACTGCACGCAGGAAAAAAGAAAGAAAAAAAGAAAAGAAAAAAAAGGGGGATGGCGCTGTAGTGTAGCGACGCGCTCTTCCTGGGGAGAGCAGCCCGAATTTCACACAAAAGAGAAATCTGTTGTGATAAAAAAAGAAATACAAATACAAATACAAAACTCCACACCACCCCACCCCACACCCCACCCAAACCACTCCCCCCAAACACACCTCTCACCTGGCAGTACCCGGGGCTGGCGGCCACCCGGGGCTGGATGGAGGTGAGCCAGGACATGAACAGCGCCAGCAGGAAGCCCGAGTCGGAGGCGGTGAGGACGGCCAGGTAGCGCGAGCAGGGCTGGTAGCGGAAGAGGCTGAAGGTGAACACCGCCCAGCTGGCCACGCCCCCCGCCACGCCTACCACGCAGATGACGGGAATCAGGTACAGGGTGATCGCCTGAAAGCAGAATACAGAATACTTTATCATCTCAATAAGAGAGAGATTCATGTGTGATCAGGTACAGGGTGATCGCCTGAACGCAGGATACAGAATACTTGATCATCTCAATAAGAGAGAGATTCATGTGTGATCAGGTACAGGGTGATCGCCTGAACGCAGAATACAGAATACTTTATCATCTCAATAAGAGAGAGATTCATGTGTGATCAGGTACAGGGTGATCGCCTGAACGCAGGATACAGAATACTTGATCATCTCAATAAGAGAGAGATTCATGTGTGATCAGGTACAGCGTGATCGCCTGAACGCAGAATACAGAATACTTTATCATCTCAATAAGAGAGAGATTCATGTGTGATCAGGTACAGGGTGATCGCCTGAAAGCAGAATACAGAATACTTTATCATCTCAATAAGAGAGAGACTCATGTGTGATCAGGTACAGGGTGATCGCCTGAACGCAGGATACAGAATACTTGATCATCTCAATAAGAGAGAGATTCATGTGTGATCAGGTACAGCGTGATCGCCTGAACGCAGAATACAGAATACTTTATCATCTCAATAAGAGAGAGATTCATGTGTGATCAGGTACAGGGTGATCGCCTGAACGCAGGATACAGAATACTTTATCATCTCAGTAAGAGAGAGATTCATGTGTGTGTTTTTTTTAATTAAAAAATTTTTTTTTTACGCAAACAATACACAGAAATCACAGTCACTCAATGTAAACGCAGAAAAGACATAAAATGCTGAAATGCTAAGTTGATGAGTACCCTTCGTACAGTGATCACAATCATACACATGTAATGTGTATGGCGTACCCCCACCAACACCCCACCAACACCCCAAACCAACACCCCACCAACATCCCAAACCAACACCCCCACCAACACCCACACCCACACTAACATCCCCACCAACACCCCAAACCAACACCCCAAACCAACACCCCACCAACACCCACACCCACACCCCAACCAACACCCACACCAACACCCCAACCAACACCCACACCTACACCCCCACCAACACCCACACCCACACCCCAAACCAACACCCCACCAACACCCACACCAACACCCACCAACACCCCACCAACACCCCCACCAACACCCACACCAACACCCCAAACCAACACCCCACCAACACCCCCACCAACATCCCAAACCAACACCCCACCAACACCCACACCAACACCCAACAACACCCCACCAACACCCCCACTAACACCCACACCAAGAAAACAAACAAGCAAAGAATAGTTTCATTTTCTCACAGCATGATCGCCTAGCACCCCACCCCCACCCCCACAACCCCCCAAAAAGCAAACCAATCAGATTCAGTTTCTCTCAAGGTGATAGGCCCAGTGCCCCCTTCCCCAAACCCCACCCCAAGGGAAAAACCCCTATCAGTTTCTTTTTTTTTTTTTTTCAATTTTTTTTTCAGAGTAATCACTTTGGGTCCCCCGCCCCAAGCAAAACCATTGGTTTCAGTTTAACCCTTTCACCGCCAGTCAATTTAGAGAGCAGAATTTCCTTGTGGTATAAACACAGAAAAGACAGTAGCTAAGAATAGCTGGGTATTCCCCCTCCCATGTATAGAAAATATGGCCAATCCTACCACTGAACATTAAGAGCGGTAGGTTCATGGATAACAGACCAATGAACGGTCACCTTTCAGTGACATGGGTCCTCTGCCACACCTGTGCATAAATGCGAGCTTGGCGGTGAAAGGGTTAAGCTTCTCTCAGGGTACTCGCCTAGCCCACACTCACCCTCCCCCCCAACTTCCGCCCAGTTACACACACACACACACACACACACACACACACACATATCCTGAGTTAGCCTTTTTTAAAAAATTTTTTACCTGCACCAGAGTGTAGAGGGGCATGGTGGCGTTGTAGTCTGGGCCCCAGAAGTGGGGTACTGACGTGTTGCCCCAGCTACTGACCAGCCCCTCCTCCTCCTCCCCCCACTCTCTCTCCGCCACGCTGCCCGACGCTGAGTCCATGAGAGGGTGTGGGGGTGGATGTGGGGGTGTTGGGGAGGTTAAGTGGGGGGTTATTCACTTCATTGGCTTCATCTTCTTCTTCTTCATCTTCTGCTTCTTCTCTGCAGAAGCAGCAATAGCAGTTGCAGCATCCTGACTGCAGGCTGCGGCTGACCGCTGGCTACTCAAACACACACACACACACACACACGCACACATACATACACACACACACACACACACACACACTCGCACTCACATGCACATAGACATAAACACACACACACACACACACACACACACACACACAAACACAC
>JAAQRG010100647.1:0-11269 GCA_011634625.1 Babylonia areolata | reverse complement strand
GTTTGTGTGGGTATGTTTGATGTATGTGTGTGTGTGTGTGTGTTGTGAGGGGGGAATTAGGGGGGGGGATCTTTGTGTGGGTCTTTGTGTGTGTATGGGTCTTTGTGTCAAGTTCTTTTGATGTGAGAGTGGTTGTATTTGATGTGCATGCATGTGCAAGAGAGATGCCATGCACATGAAGAACGTATCCACAACCAGTTTAGAAATGATGATTCTGAAAAAAAGGAAACTACTGTTTGAACCATATCAGTGTTGTGTCTATGATGTTGGTCTTTTCCCCACTTTATTAACACTATTTTTTGTGTCTCAAATGTGTGTATGTACCTCCTTTGTAAACAGACCAGTAGCCCTACAATGAAATATTGTATGAGATCTGAGTTTCTCTGTCTCTCTCTCTCTCTGTCTCTCAGTGGGATCCAGTTCAGACCCTGCAGGAATCACCATGCTGGACTCAGTGAAAGTGTACGTCAAGACCAAGGAGGCCTTTGGGTGGCCGGAGGAGCCCGATGAGTTCCCAGAACCCACCTTGCCCAGCAAGGTCACGCCCACCTCGGGGGGCATGGCCACAGCGTCAGAGAGTGACAGCGCCCCCACACAGCCCATCCCCATGACCAGCGCTGACAGGTTTGGGAGAGCTGGTGGAAATTTGTTGTTGTGTCGTGCCTGTTGGATGTGTGTGTGTGTGTGTGTGTGTGCATGCGTGTGTGTTTATTTATTTATAAAAAAAAAAAAATGTTTTTAAACCTTTTGCATCTATTTTTTTTATTGGTGACCTGGTGGTAAAGTACAGAGTTCAGTTCAGTAACTGAAGACGTTGCAGTGTTAGGACAAAATGCATACAGCTAGGAAACAAGTATCTGCGGGTTCAAATCCCGTAAATAGACTGGGACGTTAACTGCCCCGCTTGCTTCACTTGACCTTGCGTGGTGGTCTTTTGGCTTAGATGACGAACTGAGGTCTGGCGTGCAGCAAGCACTTAGTGCTTGTGAAAGAGCACACAGCAACAAGAGAATTGTGCCTTGAAGAATGGATGGTGCTGCACTGTGTCTTTGTGCTCTGTTGGGCAATGCAGTACAAATCAATGCTTTGCGATAATACAATACAATACAATACCGAAAGACTAAATGTCTTGTCTATGATTTTGCTGCAGTACATGCCAACCCAGTATTATTTATTTTTTACTTCCTATTGTGAAATTATGGGTTAAAAAAAAAAGAAAGAAAGGATCTACTTGTACCTAAGAAAACATTTGACTATCTGTATTTTTGTGATCAGCCTTCGAACATGCTCCCCTGAGGGTGAAGGCTTAAAGTGTATTGTATCAGTCATGCTGCTTACAGACTGCTGGGCAGTGGGCTGGAGGTGCTGGACGGAGCGTTCGCCACTGTCAACGTTCCCGACACCAGTGCTGCTGCCCCGCCCAAAGCCACCAAGGATGTGGTACGTCTGGTCTGTTGATTGTTGGCGCTCTTCTCACTCCTCTTTCTTTTTGTCACTTGCGTTGCCATGCAGCGAACTATCCTGTGGTGACCGCCCTCAGTGACATGGGCCTGAGGCCTGTTCGTTAAACCATTGAGTTCTATCTTTTTGTCATCGTTCTGCTTGTGTAGAATGGATGTGTCACCTACTCATGTGCATAGTCATAGTCAGGGACACACGCATGTATGTATGGTCACATCTCTCTCTCTCTCTCTCTCTCTCTCTCTCTCTCTCTCTCTCTCTCTCTCACACACACACACACACACACA
This sequence comes from Babylonia areolata, assembly GCA_011634625.1. NCBI lineage: Eukaryota > Metazoa > Mollusca > Gastropoda > Neogastropoda > Buccinidae > Babylonia > Babylonia areolata. The sequence continues at coordinate 9,521 of JAAQRG010100647.1, read as the reverse complement.
CACACACACACATAACACACACACACACACACATATAGTAAGGTTTTTGATAGGTGTTTTTGTTTATTTATTTTTCGATGCATGCTTTATATACATGTACACAATAGTTGGTTTAGATTTTGTGGGTTTTTTTCAGTTGCAGAAGATTGGGGGGGAAATCAGAGTTGGTGATTATAACATCCCATGATGGTGTACTATTATGATGCAAATGATTCCTCAGTCAAAAGAAAAAAGTCCTATGTATCATGTGTTTTAACTTTTACGCCTTGAGACTTGAAAATCTTCTGTATAATGTTTTGTGATTTAATTTAAGAAAATAAATCGTGTAACAAAGGTAAAAGTATTTTCATGTTTTAGATAAAGTAGGTGATAAACCGTACTTGCTTGCAGCCAAGTATATAATGAACTATATTTGCATACTGCATTTGCATGTAATAAAGTGGATGAAGCATGTAAAAGTAGGTGATGACGTGTATTTCATGTACAAAGTAGATGATAAACTGTATTTGTATACATGTAAATGTAGTTGATGACATTAGACGATAAACTGTATTTGTATACATGTAAATGTAGTTGATGACATTTGTTTACATGTAACGAAGTAGACAGTGAACAGTATTTGTATGCAAATGTGGATGGTATTTACACATAACAGATAAGGTGATAAACTGTATGTGCATATAAAAGCAGATGATGACATATGTTTGTATGCAACAAAGGTAACATTTTGCATATAACAAAAATAGGTGACAAACTGTATTAGCATTTGATAATGAAAGTGACAAACTGTATTTGTATGTGGCAAAGTAGGTGATAAACTGTATTTGTCTGTGGCAAAGTAGGGTGACAAGCTCCACATGTGGCAGTGTTAGTAAACTGTATTTTCCTGTGACAAAGTAGGTGACAAACTGTATTTTCCTGTGACAAAGTAGGTGATAACTGCACTTGCCCGTGACAAAATAGATGACAAACTGTATTTGCATGTGACAGAGTTGTTGATAAACTGTATTTGCCTGTGACAAAGTAGGTGACAAACTGAATTAGCATGTGACAAAGTAGGTGACAGTCTATATTTGCATGTGATGAAGTAGGTGACAAACTGCATTTGCATGTGACAAAGTTGTTGATAAACTGTATTTGCCTGTGACAAAGTAGGTGACAGTCTATATTTGCATGTGACGAAGTAGGTGATAAACTGTATTTGCCTGTGACAAAGTAGGTGACAAACTGTAATTGCCCTTGCCAAAGTAGTTGACAAACCGTATTTGCATGTGACAGAGTTGGTGTTAAACTGTATTTGCCTGTGACAAAGTAGGTGATAAGTGGTAAAGCAGGGAGGATTTAGCTGTGTTGTTGATGTTGATGACGATGATGGTGGTGTTGTTGACGATGATGCTGTTGTTGACGATGACAATAGTGGTGTTGACGATGATGATGGTGGTGTTATGATGATGATGGTGGTGTTGTTGATGACGATGATGATGATGTTGTTGACTATGATGTTGTTGCTAATGATGATGATGGTGGTGGTGTTGACCATGATGATGATGGTGATGATGATGATGATGTTGACACAGGAGTGTAAGCGGGCCAAAGCCCTGGAGCTGGCCACCAAACTGCTGACGTTGCCGTCACCGCTGGCTGTGCAGCAACATGTCAAGTCCCTGCTGGCCTCCCTCTTCCCCACCAAGCAGGCCTACCACAACCACAAGGTGCCGGGAAAACTCTGTTTACTTGTGTGTTTGTGTGTATGTGTGTGGTGTGTGTGTGTGTGTGTGTGTGTGTTATTTTTGTTGTGTGAAAGACTTGCAGCTTTATACAGTGGGAATAGGAGTGGGCCTTGCTGGAGAATGTATTGCAGCCAGTAACCTCATATTTTTTATTTATCTTTATTATTATTATTATTTTATTTTATTTTATTGCACGTAGGACCAGGCATTCTTGGAAGACATGCTGCAGTGTCAGACTAGAATGAATCTTGTGAAACAGTTGTTCATTTTTGGAAGATGATTGGGTCTTATTAGAGGACATTTTGCTGTCAGCAACTTTTTTTTTCCCTTTTTTTTTTTGGTGTCCAAAGAATTGGATGATACTGGAAGATGTGTTGGAACATCTCTTCTCATATATTTTGTGTGTGCGTGTGTGTGTGTCTGTGTGTGAGTGTGTGTGCCTGTGTGTCTGTGTGTGTGACAGGACCAGGCACTGCTGGAAGACGTGATGCAGAGACTGACCCAGGAGGGGCAGGCTATGGCCGTGGAGAGCTTCCAGCGACTGGTGGTCACGGCTCGCTCTGTGGCCGTCACTCGCCCCACCAACCTCCTCAAGTTCGCCGAGACTGGCCACGGCAAGGAGGAAGGTGCGTTGTGTGTACTGTGTCGTTTGTATGAATGTGTAGTCTGTGTGCTTGTTCCTCGGCTGTCACTCGCCCCACCAACCTCCTCAAGTTCGCCGAGACTGGCCACGGCAAGGAGGAAGGTGCGTTGTGTGTACTGTGTCGTTTGTATGAATGTGTAGTCTGTGTGCTTGTTCCTCGGCTGTCACTCGCCCCACCAAACTCCTCGAGTTTGCCGAGACTGGCTGCGGCAAGGAGGAAGGTGTGTTGTGTGTGTGTGTGTGCTGTGTGTGTGTGTGTTGTATTTATCTGTGTATAGTTTGTATGCTCGCTCTGTGGGCTTCACTCCCCCTCCAGACGTGTTTGCCGAGACTGGCCACAGCAAGGAGGAAGGTGCGTTGTGGTGTGTGTGTGTATTGTGTTGTATTTATCTGTGGGTAGCGTGTGTGCTCGCTCTGTGCACGTCACTCCCCCTCCAGACGTGTTTGCTGAGACTGGCCACAGCAAGGAGGAAGATGTGTTGTGTGTGTGTCTACTATGTTGTATGTATATATTTGTAGAGATGTGTGTGGTTGCTTGGTGGCTGTTATTCATCTCACCAATCTTCTCAGGTTTGCCGAATCTGGCCATGGCAAGGAGGAAGGTGTGTTGTGTGTGGTGTGTGTGTACTGTGTAGTATGTATTTGTGTGTAGCGTGTGTGCTTGCTGTTTGGGCGTCACTTACCCCAGCATCCTCAAGTTTGCTGAGATTGGTCAGTTCAAGCATTAAGGTGTGTTGTGTGATGTTTGTGTACTGTGTTGTATGTATGTATGTGTAGTGTGGCTGTCACTGGCGCCACCAACCTCCTCAAGTTTGACGAGACTGGCCACAGCAAGGAGGAAGATGTGGTCTGTGTGTTTTGTGTTGTATTTTTGTGTGTGTAGTGATGTGTGTAGTGTGTGTGCTTGTTCTGTTGCTGTCACTTCTTCCACCAACCTTCTCAAGTTTGCCGAGACAGGCCATGGCAAGGAGGAACGTGCGTGGTGTTTGTGTACTGTGTTGTATGTATATGTGTGTTGCAGTGTGTGTAGTGTGCTTGTTCTGTGTACGTCACTTGCCCCACCAACCTTCTGAAGTTTGCTGAGACTGGCCATGGCAAGGAGGAACGTGCATGGTGTGTGTGTACTGTGTTGTATCTTTGTGTGTGTAGTGATGTGTGTAGTGCGTCTTCTCACTCTGCACTCATTCGTCCCACCAACCTCCTCAAGTTTGCCGAGACTGATGGCAAGGAGGAGGAAGGTGTGCTGTGTTTAGTGTGATATGTGTGTGTGTGGGTGTGGGTGGGTGGGTTGATGGGTGGTATGTGTCTTTAGGTGTGTGTTCATCGAGTAGTCAGTGTGTGTGTATTCAGTGTGTAAGTGTGTGTGGGGGGGTGGTGGTGGTGTTCTTTGTGTGTGTATTGTGTGACTGCGTGCTGTGCAGATTAGGCTTAGTAACGTGAAGGAAATGTGCTTTTTCTTAAAGTGACAATAACGATTGAAACAAGAAAAAGTGACTTTGTTTTGATGTAAGGCAGAAAAAAATCATTGAATCCAGAGCGTGGATTTAGTGTGTAGTGCTTAAAAAGAATTATATGTATTCAATTTATTTTACTGAAACGTGTCAGTGGCATGGATTTCACTGTTGCATCCTTGTTCCCTTGTCACACCCACAGTGCTGGAGTTGATGGACCTGGAGATGGAGAAGGAAGAGAAGTCGGCCGACCCAGGCACCAGTCACATGTATGACCTTGACCACAGAGAGCAAGGTCACTTCACCAGTCAGCTGATGACCACCTTCTGGAAGCTCCACGCTGCCAAGCCGGCCAACCCCATGCTGGCTCCTGTCTGCCTGCCAGGTGAGTGTGTCTTATGAAATGAACTTGATTTATAAAGGCCAGGTAAGCATTTCCTTGCTTACGTTTACTCTGTTTATGGTGCAACCCCCACACACAAAGAAACAACATGAAAAAAATAAGATGTGTGCACAGTAGACAGCACACACACACACACACACACACACACACACACACATACATACACTTTCTCTTTCTTTCTTTCTCTCTCTGTCTCTGTCTCTCTCTCTCTCTCTCTCTCTCTCTCTCTCACTCACTCTCTCACACACACACTATCCCACACTAGACCACACATCTCATCTCAACTCAGCTCAGCTCAGCTCAGTTCAACTCAACTTGCTTGTGATGGTCCGAGTTGAATACTTTGCACCGAGTCCTCTTGCATGTGGGAGTTAATGTATTTTGTGCTGTGTGATTGTTTTAAGAAATGTTTCCAGCAAAACAAGGGTGTTTCTAGTGGAAATGTTTTCAGCAGGGTTTGTGATGCGAAGACAGAAACCTCAGTAAACACCAGGGCAGGGTTGCTTGAGTAATCTTAGTCAGCCCCATCTTTGTTAAGAATTAAGAATAAGTCTACTCTTAATTCCATAGACTGAGGAAATTCCCCCTGCTAAGATCGCTTATGCAACCCAAACAAGCAGTGGTCGTTTCAACTGCTGAGGTAAGGGGATGGACAGGGGAGGGGCTGAATTCTGAAAAAACAACAAAATACATTGGAAATTCAGATTGAGACAGAGTGATTGTATTTGATTTCATTGTGATATTTGTTTGTCATAGCTGATTTCTTTGTGTGAAATGTGGGCTGCTCTCCCGAGGGAGAGTGCGTCGCTACAGTGAGAGAGCCATGCATATTCTTTTTTTTTCCCTTTTTTTTCAGCCTGCAAGTGTATATGTTTTCTTTTCAAATTGGAATTTTCTAGATAAATTTGCCTTAGAGAAAGTTTTTGTTATTGAGGGTTCTTTTACATTTGCTAAGAGCATGCTGCACATGGGACCTTGATTTTTTGTCTCATCCAAATTGATTAACATCAAGCATCAAGGTGTATTGGAGGGGGAGAAAATATTTGGTGAGTGAGGGATTTGAATCTCTGCACTCAGATTCTCTCGCTTCCTAGGTGGATGCGTTAGGACTAGGAGGCACCACCACTCCACATGTATGTGTGTATATGTGGGCAGGACTGGCACACATCGATGCCACAGTGCGCGCCCTTGTGGAGATCATCAGCGCCTTCTGTCTGTGCGACACCCAGTGCGTCACCATGGCAACGAAACACCTTGTCCATCTGCTCCTCTGCCCGGTAGGTTTGGCTGTTTTGGACTTGGCACTGCGTGTTTTGTGAATGTGGGCGCAGGCTCTCCCTTTGTGAGTGTGTGTGTGTGTGTGTGTGTGTGTGTGTGTGTGTGTGTGTGCATGCACACTCACTCAAGTCTTGTTTGTGGGTGGGGATACTTTGTGCTTTCATGTTTTAGTGCTTGTGTTTCTTGTCAGCAAACTGTTGGCACAGATTCAGATAGACAGGTTGCTGTAATTTAGGTCGCATTTCTCTCCCATCAGAGATAGGGGCAAAACAAGCTGGATGAATGCTATGCTATTTCTTCTCATATCTTCTTGATTTTTCAGTGAATGCAGCAGATGTTTTATTCTGTTATGTAGTAGCATAATGGATCTGTTTCTGCAGTGGATGATCCTAGGTTCCTGGTGAAATCATTTCAGCACATCAACATATGTTTGACGCCTACTCAGATTTGTCAAGTTGAAAATACTTTGTAGATCATCCCTAAAATGTTGAAGAGAAAATTCTGTGAGAAAAAGACTTTTCCTCATTCATGGGAGTAGATGAGAAACCTATGAGACAGCATTGCCTCTAATATCTGCTAAGCGCTGCAGCAAACGGGGCAACATTACCACTACATTCTGCTAAATGCTGCATGATGATATTGCAGCTTGGGTGTGTTATGTGATGCAACATACTGCTGCTATAGTCTGCTTAAGCGCAGCAACACACAGTTGCCACTAGAGTCTGCTAAGTGCTATCACACTCTGGCTAATATTGTTGTTTAAATGCTGCAACACACAAGGCAGTATTGCTGCTAGAAGAAGTGCTAAGATATAAAGACAATGTTGCTGTTACATATGCAAAAATGCTGTTTGTATGTCTTTGTCTGTTTTTTTCTGTGTATGTTGTTGAGGTGTTCTGTGTAGAGAGGTAGGAAGAATGAGAGTGATTTAAAAAAAAAAAAAAAAAAATTGTGATTACAGTTGTGCATTATTTTGGGCATTGTGATGTATATGATAGATTTTAAGTACCCCGGTTTATTTTCAGGTATTGTGATATGGTATTAAGTATTGTGATATTGGTTTTGTGATGTGAGATTTTCTCGACGACGAGCGACACCCGGTGATGTTTGATATGTAAGTTGAGTGTTGTGTTTGATAGTTTTATATGTGTACTGACATAGACTATTGTTAGTGTTTGGTTGGATGTCTGTGCAGGGTTACATTTTAAAGTTGTCATTTTAGTGTTTAAAGTTCGTTCTGTGACTCAAGAAGGCGTCACTGCGTTTGGACAAATCCATAAACGCTACACCACATCTGCTAAGCAGATGCCTGATCACCAGTGTAACCCAGCATGCTTAAGTCAGGCCATGAGGAGAGGGGAAAAAACAAGCTTTGGAATGTCTGTTTTATTCATCAATTTTTACAGTGCAATTTAGCATGCTTTACATGGAAAGGCGCTATATAAATTATTGTTATTATTATTAGTTGTAGTAGTAGTGGTAGTGGTATCATGATTATTGTTATTGTTATGTGTGCACAGGATGTACAAGTGAGTGGAGCTGCCTGCCACGCCATCATTAGGGCGCTGCGTCCTCGTCATCGGCATCGTCGTCGACGGGTCTTCATCCCCACCCCCCCGACCTGTAGTTCTCCTGGTAAGGAGGGATTGCTGGCTGTTTTCTTTGCTGCTTTAGGGCTGTGTTTCATGTCGATTTGTGTGTTTTGTTTGTCTAGTTTTGTGTGTGTGTGTTGCTTTTTTTTTTTTTTGCCATGCATGATTTTTGTTGTGAACAGATGGTGTATTGATGGTTGGGTTGGAGGACAGACGTTTTGCAAAATGAGCCGAATCTCCTGTGAGTCAGGAAGGAAATACACACACACACACACACACACACACACACACACACAAACACACACACACAGCCATCCTGGTTTTTTTTGGTTTTTTAATATAATAAATTGGTTATCATTCACATACTGTGTTGACCAGTCACTTTATTGCTGGTTTATGCTCCTGAACTAAAACCTGAAAAGTTTTGCCATGATATTGGAATTTGGTACAGTTTCTTTTGGTGGAGAAGCTTTCATTTTGCTCTACTACAGACCTCTGATGACTACACTTCCACAGTGTTTTGGAAGGGCACTGTGTATTTTTGGTAGAAAGTACCCACTGGAGAAAAGCCTGTTAATGCACTACAACTTTTTCCCCCCAGGTAGTTTTCCTTTTTTGACATTTTGTGTGTCTGAGCGCTTGTCCGAAATCCTGTGAGCTTGACCCTGTCCCGTCTTCTTTGTTGGTTGAATGTATTGATGTTCTACTGCCACATATTACTCATGTCATCAATTCTTCCTTGCTGTCTGGTTGTTTCCCTGAAAGCTTCAAGTCTGCTATTGTACGTCCACTCATCAAGAAACCATCTATGGATCATAATTGCTTGAAAAATTATCGACCTGTCTCTAATCTGTCATTTTTATCAAAACTGCTAGAAAAGATCATATTGTCTCAGCTCTTAGCTCATCTGGAGCAGAATGGCTTACTTAATTCCCACCAGTCAGCTTATAGACGTGGTCATAGTTGCGAAACAGCCCTTCTTAGAATAGTGAATGATTTGCTTTCGGGATTTGATGAGGATAAGATATCTGTTCTCGCTCTCTTAGATTTGTCAGCAGCTTTTGACACTATCGACCACTCTATCCTCTTGAACAGACTTAAAACTTCCTTTGGTATTCGTGACACTGCACTAGCATGGATCACGTCTTACCTGTCAGATCGTACACAGAAAGTGTGTGTAAATGGTACATACTCTAGAGTATCTGCCTTGAAATATGGTGTCCCACAAGGGTCCGTCCTAGGTCCTGTTCTTTTCGTGCTGTATGCGGCTCCTGTGTCGGATGTCATCAGTCATCATGCGATGTCGCATGAGAGCTTTGCTGATGACACACAACTTTATCAGTCGGCTTCCATAGCTGAATTTGATGCACTGGTGACTCAAACACAGGAGTGCATTGCTGGCCTAAAGGACTGGATGACTCTCAACAAGCTGCAATTAAATGATGATAAGACTGAATTGATGATAACCTGTCCAAAGAAGTTTCGTCAACATCCTTCCTTTCCTGACTCTGTTCTGATCAATAGCACACCTGTTTCACTTTCTCCCTCTGTTCGCAGTCTTGGTGTAATCCTGGACCAGTCTCTTTCCTTCCAACAGCACATTTAGAATATCTGTAAAGTTGCCTATTTGGAACTGCGTAGAATCAGCTCTATCCGCCACTATCTCTCAACCGATGCAACCAAGACACTTGTATGCTCTCTGGTTCTCTCAAGATTGGATTACTGCAACTCTCTTTTGGCCGGCCTTCCCAAATACCTGTTAGACAGACTCCAACGAATTCAGAATAACGCTGCCAGACTCATTTGCAGAGCTTCTAAATTTGACCATGTTTCTCCTCTCCTTCAGTCTCTCCACTGGCTGCCTGTTTCTGATCGAATAGACTATAAGCTATCCACTCTGACCTTTTCTGCAGTCAACGGATCTGGCCCCAAAGTATCTTTCTGAACTCATCCATATCTATACCCCTTCTCGCCAGCTCAGTTCTTCCTCTGATACTCGACTTCTCAGGATACCTCACGTCAGAAGTAAGACCTATGGACACAGATCGTTTTCTTTTCAATCGCCAAAGACGTGGAACAAGCTCCCTGATAACCTCCGCCATTCTGATTCCCTCGCATCTTTTAAATATCGTCTCAAAACTCACCTTTTCCCTCAGCAATAAGTTCAATTGTGGCAGGTCCACAACTACATGCATGGATATGAATGTGTATTGTGTGCGCGTGTGTTTATGTAAGTTTGTGCCTGCCTATGTGTGCGTATTTGTTAGGGTAGCTGTTAGATACACATGTATGTTAAAATGTATGTATGCAGTGTGTGTGTGTGTGTGCGTGCGTGCGTGCGTGTGTGTGTGCGCGTGCGTGCGTGCGTGTGTGTGTGTGTGTGGTCTCATTTTGGTGTGCGTATGTAACATAGATATAATGTTT
>JAAQRG010100639.1:0-11247 GCA_011634625.1 Babylonia areolata | reverse complement strand
ATTTGATCTTCTGCTTGCATATACACACGAAGGGGGTTCAGGCACTAGCAGGTCTGCACATATGTTGACCTAGGAGATCGTAAAAATCTCCACCCTTTACCCACCAGGCGCCGTCACCGTGATTCGAACCCGGGACGCTCAGAATGACAGTCCAACGCTTTAACCACTCGGCTATTGCGCCCGTCACCAGGGTATTCCAACCTGTCAGAGCTAATCACCACGCTAGTCACATCATTACTGTTTCTCTCTCACTCTTCTGTTTTCAAACACACAAATTACACACACGAATGTTTGTGCCCAGTGACAGGTACCATCATCAGCTTCTATGAACACATAATTCTCTACGGTGTGAAATAATTATCATAGCTGCTTTCACGACTGTGGCTGCTGAGCCAATAATTATGATGAATTTAAGATCAAGCTTTTTTAACACAGATTGAGGAAATGGACTTTTTGCTTGCTTTTTTTTTTCTTTCTTTTTTTAACACAGACTGAGAAAATAAACTTTTTGCTTGCTTTTTTCCCCCTTTTTTTTCCAACACAGATTGAGAAAATGGAATTTTTGCTTGCTTTTTTTTCTCTCTCTTTTTTTAACAGATTGAGAAAATGAAATTTTTGCTTGCTTTTTTTTTCTTTCTTTTTTTTTAACACACATTGAGAAAATGGAGTTTTTGCTTGCTTTTTTTTTTTTAACACAGATTGAGAAAATGAACTTTTTGCTTGCTTTTTTTTGTTAAATACAGATTAAAGCGCATGCTCGCACGCACACACACACACACACACACACACACAATCAACTGCATACATTAGCAAACTGGGAACAGACGAATCGGGAAGCAGCGAACAAAGACGACACCATTCACCCAGGCTTCAGTCACACGCCACACATTCACCCAGGCTTCAGTCACACGCCACACACATGGCCCAACAGCCCAGTGGTTAAAGCGTTGGACTTTCAATCTGAGGGTCTCGGGTTCGAATCTCGGTGACGGCCCGTGGCGGGTAAAAGGTGGAGATTTTTCCGATCTCCCAGGTCAACATATCTGCAGACCTGCTTGTGCCTGAACCTCCTCCGTGTGCACATGCACGCAGAAGATAAAACACGCACGTTAAAGATCCTGTGATCCATGTCAGCGTTCGCATGCACACCCCCGAAAACGGAGTATGGCTGCTTACATGACGGGTAAAAAAACAAAAAAATGATCATACACGTAAAACGTTACATGTCTGTCTGAGTGTGTATGTGTGCGTGACTGAAACCTGCTTGAAAGACACAGGAAACGAATGATGAGCGCTGAATGGCAGCCATCAGTCGGCTCTACCCAGGTAGGCAGTCTGTTGTGCAAATGACCCCGAGTTTATAAAGCGCTTACAGCTTGGTCTCCGACCGAGGACAAGCTGCTGTGTAAGTATCCATATCTTAATTATCAAATCAAACACACCGGAGGAAGACCTACCTGTGTCGGGAGCCGAGTAGCGGGAACAGTTATCCCGGGGGAAGACCTGTCGGAACTGTCCACAGGTGATGGGGTGGTAGTTGGAAGGGGAACAGCACTGATCGTACCCGGCCCGAACCTCCAAGTCCTGGGTAGCGTTCTTCAGCTCAGGGTACCATGGGTCCGTGGGGTAGATGGACATCATGCCGTTGGGCGTAATGCCGTCACTCTGCAGGCCTCCCCTGTCGTCACCACGAGTGATGCATGACAGTTATTTTGGACAATGACCATCAGAACAGAACAGAAGATAACGGCTGTCCAGACTATATGGGCTGGTATTTGTTTATATTGTTTATAGTGGAGAGTGTCTTGCCCAAGTTACATCCCCAAAAGCCGACTAGCCTCCCCGTTTGAGTCATAGTCCTTCACAAAAGACTAAGTTGTAAATGATTTTACATTGCAGTGCAGAAACCACTGATGATATAGCTCCAACTTTGCTGTTGGCCCAACTGTAAACTTTTGTCAATCTATGTTAAAAGCTGAGTGTTGGGCTAAGTACTACTACTTCTTCTACTTGTTCATCGTCATCGTCATCATCATCATCATCGTCTGCACGACTAGAGGGATGGTGGTCATTGTAATTACACGGCGTGACACAACGTGATGCGACGTCAAGATCCCCCGAATACTGCAATGACGGAACTGTTACAGAGCCAAAAGGCAGTCAGGATCAGCACCCACGTCAGTCACAACTGAAAATATCTAAAATATCAGCTGGACAGAGAAGAAAGCTGGGCGCTGACAAGATTTAACTTCATTTGCAACTGAACCAGACCCCAAGTCATGCCAAATCTGCTTCATCATATATCAAAAGAAATGGCCATGCTGTTGTGTGGTTCACAATACAAACATATCAAGATATACACTTAAAAAAAAACTATGCACAAGTTCAGGCATTCGAAAGAGCACCTACAGTCACATGGACATATACATGAATTGATTTCAAGAGAGCAATCAACAGTTAAAGCAATATATAATAAAGAAATAACACGTAAGACATCAGTTTTTTAACAAGCCCTAACCAACCAAATAACTAATTCTTCGATCAATCAGCCAATCATTCAACCACTAAATAGTAACAACGATGACAATACTACTGCTGCTACTACTACTATTTTATAATGATGGTAATAACAATGCTAATAATAATGACAGCAACAAGAACAACAACAACAAGAACAATAATAACAAAAACAACAGCAGTTACAAACATAAGAATATACACCGAGGAACACGTGCACACGTTTATGGAGTATCGAAAGAAATAACTAAAAGATTCCAGTTCCAAATCAAAAAGCATTCCACAGAAGAACAGAAAGGGGCACTGAAGCACGCTCACATGTAGCAACACCGAGTCTTCCTGCCCGTCAGGTGACTGAACACACGGCTGATGAAGCACGTGCTGCCCTCCAATGTGCTGCCCGTCACCTCCACAAACAGCGGGTCCACCTCCGCCTGGGACCGCCAGCAGGGGCAGGCCACTCCGTCACTTCCGCTGTGGGCGAATTGCGGCCCTTTAGTGGCCAGCCACTGCACGCAGGGCTCCAGGGAGCCTGACTGGGAGCTGGAGGGGAAGCTGAAGTTGGTTTTGCTGGGAGTCTCTAAAACAGTGAAGAGGGGTGGGGAGTGGGGGGGGGAGAGGGGAGTCAGAGTCTGGCGCTTGCCCTAGCTGATTCACCAGCTGCTGCTTGTAGCAGAAGACTTGGTAATGTTTGTATCTGTATTTCTCTTTTTTGTCACAACACATTTCTCTGTGTAGTAGCAGCAGTAGTAGTAGTAGTAGTAGTAGCTGCAGCAGCAGGAGTAGTAGCAGCAATGGCAGCAGCAGCGGCAATTAAAAGTAGCAGCCGCAGCAGCAGTAGCAGTAGCAATTTAAAGTAGTAGCAGCAGCAGTAGTAGTAGCAGCAGCAGTAGTAGTAGCAGCAGCGGTGGCAGTAGTAGCAGCAGCAGCAGCAGTAGCAGCACTAGCATCAGAAAATAAAAGTAGTGGCAATAGCAGTAGTTGTAGCAGTGGCAGCAGTAGAAGTAGCAGCAACAGCAACAGTATCACCATTGCAATTATGGTTAAGACGCTTATCAGACAACACAGTATCCGTACGGATCTGGGTTCCAAACCCAGTCTCGCCCTCAGATTGACCGGAAAACCCAACAGACCGCGTCTTCGTTCCGGTCTCACCCTCTCTGCACAGACTCACCGGAAAACCCAACAGAGCGTGTCTTCGGATGAGACGATAAACCGAGGTCCCGAGTGCAGCGCGCACTTGGTGCACTGAAAAAGAACCCATGGTGACAAAAGGGTTGCCCTGTGGCAAAATTGAACAGAAGAAATACACTCGGATGCACGGATACGCATGCATGCACTCAAGGCCTGATTTGCGCGGTTTATGCGAAGGGTTGGACATCTGGTGTTGCGTGTATGGATTGGTCTGCACGCTCTGACACGTTCTTGAAACTGAAACTGAAACTTCGTGTGACTGATTTTAAATCCCTTGTGGACTACCCCTCCAACAATACAGCATGAAGCAGATATATATATGGCGCCGGCTGTGACATTTCTGGCCTGTCAGTAACTGGCTGCCATGTGTAGACTGAACTCTGTACCCTGCCCCCCACCATCACCACCACGAAGCCCCCTCCAACACTCCCCTCCCCCCACACACGTAACTGTCAGTTGGCTCTACCCAGGTTGACAGCCTGCTGTACAAATCATTTCGTGTATGTACAGCGCTTACAACTTGGTTTCTGACCGAAGATAGGTGTGAAGGAAATTCCAACAACATTTCAGAAAGAAAGAAAATGGTTGGTAGCGGTGATGTGTTGCCAGACACGTCATTCACGCTTCCAAATTCAGTTTCTCAAGGAGGCGTCACAGCGTTCCAACAAATCCAAATACGCTACACCACATCTGGTGCGCTGATGACTGACCAGCAGCATAACCCAACACATACACGTATTGTCAGGCCTGGAGTGAATGCACATAATATATTTGAGTGGATTTCTTCAACATAATTTTGCCAGAGGACAGCGCTTACGTTGCCACGGGTTCTTTTTTTAAGTGCGCCAAGTGCATGCTTCACACGGAATCTCGGTTTATCGTCTCATCCGAATGACTGGACGAGTTCTCTTGATTTACCAGTGAAAGACTTGGGAGAGAGGGCGAAAGCAGGGTTCGAACCAAGACCATCAAGGACTCTGTATCAGGGCTATTGTAGTCATTGACAGCTGACAGGTGTACTATATTAGGGTTATTGTAGTCACTGACAGCTGACAGGTGTACTATATTAGGGTTATTGTAGTCACTGACAGCTGACAGGTGTACTCTGTATCAGGGTTATTGTAGTCATTGACAGCTGACAGGTGTACTGTATCAGGGCTACTGTAGTCATTGACAGCTGACAGGTGTACTGTATCAGGGTTATTGTAGTCATTGACAGCTGACAGGTGTACTGTATCAGGGTTATTGTAGTCATTGACAGCTGACAGGTGTACTGTATCAGGGTTATTGTAGTCACTGACAGCTGACAGGTGTACTGTATCAGAGTTATTGTAGTCATTGACAGCTGACAGGTGTACTGTATCAGGGTTATTGTAGTCACTGACAGCTGACAGGTGTACTGTATCAAGGTTATTGTAGTCACTGACAGCTGACAGGTGTACTGTATCAGGGTTAATATAGTCACTGACAGCTGACAGGTGTACTGTATCAGGGTTATTGTAGTCACTGACAGCTGAAAGGTGTACTGTATTAGGGTTATTGTAGTCATTGACAGCTGAAAGGTGTACTATCAGGGTTATTGTAGTCACTGACAGCTGAAAGGTGTACTGTATTAGGGTTACTGTAGTCACTGACAGCTGACAGGTGTATTGTATCAGGGTTATTGTAGTCATTGACAGCTGACAGGTGTACTGTATCAGGGTTATTGTAGTCACTGACAGCTGACAGGTGTACTGTATCAAGGTTATTGTAGTCACTGACAGCTGACAGGTGTACTGTATCAGGGTTAATATAGTCACTGACAGCTGACAGGTGTACTGTATCAGGGTTATTGTAGTCACTGACAGCTGAAAGGTGTACTGTATTAGGGTTATTGTAGTCATTGACAGCTGAAAGGTGTACTATCAGGGTTATTGTAGTCACTGACAGCTGAAAGGTGTACTGTATTAGGGTTACTGTAGTCACTGACAGCTGACAGGTGTATTGTATCAGGGTTATTGTAGTCATTGACAGCTGACAGGTGTACTGTATCAGGGTTATTGTAGTCACTGACAGCTGACAGGTGTACTGTATCAGGGTTACTGTAGTCACTGACAGCTGTACTGTATCAGGGTTATTGTAGTCATTGACAGCTGACAGGTGTACTGTATCAGGGTTATTGTAGTCACTGACAGCTGACAGGTGTACTCTGTATCAGGGTTATTGTAGTCATTGACAGCTGACAGGTGTACTCTGTATCAGGGTTATTGTAGTCACTGACAGCTGACAGGTGTACTGTATTAGGGTTATTGTAGTCACTGACAGCTGACAGGTGTACGGTATCAGGGTAACTGTAGTCATTGACAGCTGACAGGTGTACTCTGTATCAGGGTTATTATAGTCACTGACAGCTGACAGGTGTACTGTATTAGGGTTACTGTAGTCATTGACACCTGACAGGTGTACTGTATTAGGGTTAATATAGTCACTGACAGCTGACAGGTGTACTGTATCAGGGTTATTGTAGTCATTGACAGCTGACAGGTGTACTGTATTAGGGTTATTATAGTCACTGACAGCTGACAGGTGTACTGTATCAGGGTTACTGTAGTCACTGACAGCTGACAGGTGTACTGTATCAGGGTTACTGTAGTCACTGACAGCTGAAAGGTGTACTGTATTAGGGTTACTGTAGTCACTGACAGTTGAAAGGTGTACTGTATCAGGGTTATTGTAGTCACTGACAGCTGACAGGTGTACTGTATCAGGGTTATTATAGTCACTGACAGCTGACAGGTGTACTGTATCAGGGTTATTGTAGTCAGGTGTACTATCAGGGTTATTGTAGTTATTGACAGCTGAAAGGTGTACTCTGTATCAGGGTTATTGTGGTTGTATCAGGGTTATTGTGGTCACTGACAGCTGACAGGTGTACTCTGTATCAGGGTTATTGTAGTCATTGACAGCTGACAGGTGTACTGTATCAGGGTTACTGTAGTCACTGACAGCTGACAGGTGTACTGTATCAGGGTTATTGTAGTCATTGACAGCTGACAGGTGTACTGCATTAGGGTTATTGTAGTCATTGACAGCTGACAGGTGTACTGTATCAGGGTTATTGTAGTCATTGACAGCTGACAGGTAGTCATTGACAGCTGACAGGTGTACTGCATTAGGGTTATTGTAGTCATTGACAGCTGACAGGTGTACTGTATCAGGGTTATTGTGGTCACTGACAGCTGACAGGTGTACTGTATTAGGGTTATTGTAGTCACTGACAGCTGACAGGTGTACGGTATCACGGTTACTGTAGTCACTGACAGCTGACAGGTGTACTGTATCAGGGTTATTGTAGTCACTGACAGCTGACAGGTGTACTTTATCAGGGTTATTGTAGTCATTGACAGCTGACAGGTGTACTGTATCAGGGTTATTGTAGTCATTGACAGCTGAAAGGTGTACTGTATTAGGGTTACTGTAGTCATTGACAGCTGACAGGTGTACTCTGTATCAGGGTTATTATAGTCACTGACAGCTGACAGGTGTACTGTATTAGGGTTACTGTAGTCATTGACACCTGACAGGTGTACTGTATTAGGGTTATTATTGTCACTGACAGCTGACAGGTGTACTGTATCAGGGTTACTGTAGTCACTGACAGCTGACAGGTATACTGTATCAGGGTTATTGTAGTCACTGACAGCTGAAAGGTGTACTGTATTAGGGTTATTGTAGTCACTGACAGCTGAAAGGTGTACTGTATCAGGGTTATTGTAGTCACTGACAGCTGACAGGTGTACTGTATTAGGGTTACTGTAGTCACTGACAGCTGACAGGTGTACTGTATTAGGGTTATTGTAGTCACTGACAGCTGAAAGGTGTACTGTATCAGGGTTATTGTAGTCACTGACAGCTGAAAGGTGTACTGTATTAGGGTTACTGTAGTCACTGACAGCTGACAGGTGTACTGTTATCAGGGTTATTGTAGTCACTGACAGCTGACAGGTGTACTGTATCAGAGTTATTATAGTCACTGACAGCTGACAGGTGTACTGTATCAGGGTTATTGTAGTCACTGACAGCTGACAGGTGTACTGTATCAGGGTTATTATAGTCACTGACAGCTCACAGGTGTACTGTATCAGGGTTACTGTAGTCACTGACAGCTGACAGGTGTACTGTATCAGGGTTATTGTAGTCACTGACAGCTGAAAGGTGTACTGTATCAGGGTTATTGTAGTCACTGACAGCTGAAAGGTGTACTGTATCAGGGTTATTGTAGTCACTGACAGCTGACAGGTGTACTGTATCAGGGTTATTATAGTCATTGACAGCTGAAAGGTGTATTGTATCAGAGTTATTGTAGTCACTGACAGCTGAAAGGTGTACCTGTCAGGAAGCTGTCCCAGGACTGTGCAGTGTCTGCAGTCAGGTGATGTAAGGCCTTCACGCTGAAGTCCGCCATGCGTGCCCATGTGCTTCTCCAAGCCACCCTGCCCTGCAGACTTCGTCCGTCCGTCGCCATCACCACTTGGAAGGTCGCTGGCTGTAACCGTCAGTGTCAAGGTCATTGGCATGAAAGCCATCATTATGATCATTACCACGATCATTGTAATGCTGAAAGTTTTAAAAAAGCCAACACCACCATGATCATCACCATGATCATTCTAATGCTGAATTTTTTTTTTAAGCCATCAACATCATGATCATTACCTATAATAATTGGTATGCTGAAAGCCTGAAAAAGCCATCAACACCATGATCATTGTTATGCTGGAATTATCAAAAAGCCATCATCGTCATCATCACTACCATGATCACTGTAATGCTGAAATTCTCAAGAAAGCCATCATCATCGTTACCGTGATGATTGTTATGCTGAAAGTCTCAAGGTATGATCAACAGTTCTTCTACATGACCTTTTCTGTCACCCTTGACCTATATAGTACTGTGGCCATCACCACTTGGAAGGTCGCCAGCTGAAAGTGCCAAAGTCATGCTGTTTCAAAACAATGACCCCTCTTTGTCTCCACACACACATACACACAAGCACAAGAGCTTTACTGGCTCCCCATTGAAGCGAGAATTAATCACAAAGTTGCGTGTCTCTGCTATTCTGCTTTTCGCTCCGCAGGGCCTACATTACAGATCTTTTTGACCTTATCAGTGTTTACACTCCCGCAAGAAATCCCCGCTCTTCCTCTGGCTGTTATCTTCTGGAACTTCCTCGTGTCAATACAAGAACCTGTGGTGAACGTTCTTTCTTCTTTGCTGCTCCTCACATCTGGAACAACCTTACTCATCATATCCGTGCATCTGATTCTATTTCTGCTTTTCGCTCATCACTAAAGACTCATCTTTTTAAAAAACCTATCTATAAGCACTCTCAGCTTCCTTGTTCTCCAGCACCACCCATGTCAGCTCACTTTGGGATGTATGTAGAGTGGGAAAGGGAGAGTGTGTGGGTGGAGGTGGGGGTTTTGAGAAAGAGTGGTCATGAATGTTTTATGTAACCTGTAATATTTTTCTTTCATGTAAAGCGCCCTGAGCTCTTAAAGAGAAAGGGCGCTGTATAAATGTACATTATTATTATGATTATGATGGTGATTATTGTTATTATCATCATATGGACTCGGAACGTCTTTTGAAGGTAACAAGAATATCAACAACTGAGAACTTCCTTTGAAGAGTTTCCTCCCCTGTGTTTTTCCTTAACCGCTGTGATATCTGATCGTCAGCATTGATGGGCCGATTGACAGTGCCCATGTTGTAACCAAAATGGCTGTAACTCTATCCCTTTGTTATGACGGGCGTAATAGCCGACTGGTTAAAGCGTTGGACTTTCAATCTGAGCGTCCCGGGTTCGATTCTCGGTAACGATTCTGAGTAAAAGGTGGGGATTTTTCCTGTCTCCCAGGTCAACATATGTGCAGACCTGCTAGTGCCTGAACCCCCTTCGCGTGTATACGCAAGCAGAAGATCAAATACGCATGCTAAAAATCCTGCAATCCATGTCAGCGTTCGGTGGGTTATGGAAACAAGAACATACCCAGCATGCACTCCCACGCCCCCGAATACGGAGTATGGCTGCCTACATGGCGGGGTAAAAACAATCATACACGTAAAAGTCCACCCGTATACATACGCGTGATCCTGGGAGTTGCAGCCCACGAACGAAGAAGAATAATCCTTTTATTCGTTATATAGGCTTACACTCTTGGGAAATTGGTCATTTGTTGTTGGTGGTGTTTTTTTGTTGTTGTTGTTGTTGTTTTGTTTTTTTTGTTTGTTTGTTTTTTTGGGTTTTTTAAGTGAGCCTAAAGAAAATTTTCTGTTTTTGGTTGAAGCAGATAATAAAGTATTTTGAATTGAACTGAACTGAATTGAACTGAATTGAATTCACTGCAGAAGCTGTGATGAAATATATATATAAAAAAAAAAAGAAAAAAAAAGGCTGTGTATTCCTATATCTTCACTGTGCCGCGAAATTTTGTTTCTTGTGGTACAGACGAGGATATATGGGGGGAAAAAACGACAAGAAATACAACAAACAGGTAACTGACCTGGAAATGAATGTGTGCGTGCGTGCATACGTGTGTGTGTGTGCGTGTGCGTGTGTGCGTGAGTGTTGTGCGTGAGTGTGTGTGAGCGCGTGCGTGCGTGTGAATGCCCCCCAAGGCTGCAGCTCTAAGAGACAGTGCAATTTTGCCTCCTAGTTTGAGAGTCATAGTCCTTCACAAAAGACTCAGCTGTAAATGATTTCCCATTACAACCGAGAAACCATTGATCATACAACTCTCACTTTGCTGTTGGGCCAGCTGTAAACTTGGGTCAATCGGTGATATGATTCAAGTGTTGGGAACCAAACTGAACCAAAGTTAAGTGGATCCATGGAGACAGTCACTGACCCGGAAGTGAACCAGAGTTAAGTGGAGACAGTCACTGACCCAGAAGTTGGGAACCAAAGTTAAGTGGAGACAGTCACTGACCCAGAAGTTGGGAACCAAAGTTAAGTGGAGACAATCACTGACCCGGAAGTGCTGAGTGTTGGGAACCAAAGTTAAGTGGAGACAATCACTGACCCGGAAGTGCTGAGTGTTGGGAACCAAAGTTAAGTGGAGGCAATCACTGACCCGGAAGTGAACCAAAGTTAAGTAGAGACAATCACTGACCCGGAAGTGAACCAAAGTTAAGTGGAGACAGTCACTGACCCGGAAGTTGGGGAAGTCCTCTGCCTTGTACGGCAGCACGTTGACCCACGTGACCACGCCGATGAAAATGGGCTTGAAGTCCGTCAGACCTGCCTTGGTGGTGTAGTCCTTAAAATAGGGAAATAAGCATTTTTGGTTTAATTCATTCATTTGCATTTTATTTATGGTCATTATGATTTTAGCAGTAGTAGTAGCAGCAGTAGCTCAGTGTAGCAGGAGCAGCAGCAGCAGTAGCAGTAGTAGTAGTGGTATGATCATCAGCACCATCAATATTGGAATTATTCTTATTATTGATATTGTTGTCGTTGTTATTAATCTTTTTCTTATTATCAGTTATTATATACTT
>JAAQRG010100637.1:0-10000 GCA_011634625.1 Babylonia areolata | reverse complement strand
AGAGAGAAGCTGACCAAGTAGGCGAAACGAAATGGACTGGCTGGTATGATATAGGCAAAACGGGACAAAGAGTGATCAAAACTCTCGAGAGGCCACTGAGGGTGGCAGCACGATTAAATGACCGAGTAGGCCAAATGGGAATTGACGAAACGAACCTTCATCATATTCCTTCTTCTTCTTCGTTCGTGGGCTGCAACTCCCACGTTTGTGATTTGAACTGAATTGAAATAGATACTTGTATTATAGCGCCTATCCTCCGTCATTTTATTTCCTTCTTTCCTCCCTTCCGTATTTCCTTCTTCTTTCTTTCCTTCTTCTTTTTTTTCCCTGCCTACCCCCTCTCCTCCGAAACATTTTCTTCTCTCAGTTCTTCTTCTTCTTCTTCTTCTTCTTCTTCTTCTCTCTCTCTCTCTCTCTCTCTCTCTCTCTCTCTCTTTCTCTCTCCCTCTCTCTCTCTCTCCCAAAAGTTGGGTTTTTTTTGTTTTTTGGTTTTTTATTCATCTGTGATTTGGTGACGTGAAACCTGAATTTTTGTGCAGTGTATCGGTAGGAGAGTGCAACAAGGTCCATTCGTTTGGTGCATTGAACGTTTCGTGCGTATTTGATCTTCAGCGTGCGTGTACAGTACACACACACACGAACGGGGATTAGGCATTATAGCAAGTCTGTACATCTGTTGACCTGGGAAATCGGGAAAAAATCTCCACCAGGCGCTGGGTGACCGGGAATCGAACCCAGAATTCTCAGACTGAGAGTCCAACGCTTTAACCACTCGGCTGCTGTCGTTCCGACGAGGTATATGTCGCAATAGTTGTCAAGGGGGAAATAATAATTATCTTTGGCAACATCCACATTTCTTCCCCTTGCGTTCTTTCCATTCAGTTTCGTCCTTTTGAAAAAAAAAAATCAAAAAAAATCGTAAACTTGTTTAAATAACATTGTAATAATTATACACTATACATTTCTTCCCCTGTCGAGGCCAGTCAAAGAGTGGGGGATGACCGGAGGGGAGGAGGGGGGGGGGGGCTGAGGAGGGGAGGAGAGGGGGGAAGAAAATGTAGAAAGTGTAGAGTATGTATTACAATGTTATTAACCAATTTACAATGTTTTCTGTCTTATAAACGGACATGTTCATGGGAAGAAAAGTAGATATTGCCATATCTTTAACTAGATTTGGGGGGGGAAGTCCTCCTTCAGATTCTAAGCTTTACTTCATCGATCTGCCAACGATTTTTTTATTTTTTTTATCGGAGGTGGAACTTCTGTTCCTGGTGTGTGACTGACTGATTGATTGATATTGAATAAATTGATACTTATAGTGCGCGCCTATCTTCGGTCGGAGACCAAGCTCAAAGCCCTTTACAAACACAGGAGGTCACTTGCACAACAGGCTGCCTACCTTGGTAGAGCAGACTGACGGCTGCCGCTGGACGCTCATCATTCGTTTCCTGTGTCATTAAATCAGATTTCAGACACGCACACATACACACTCAGACGTACATGTAACATTTTACGTGTATGACCGACCATACGTGTATGTAAAACGTCGACAGGGACATAACAGACAGACGCAGATGAATACACAGACTGCAGAGAAATCGATACACGTTCAAAGCGCAGTACCACACACGGTTGAATGCATCATTGCAAGCCCGCGTGGTTTGTGAAAGGTATTTCGATTACGCTTTTTCCAAACAAGTAAACCCAGCACAAAACCGATACCGCCTCCAGAAATTATTTATAGGCTTCTCTCTCGGTTGCCTGGCGACGAACCTACGTTCTTTGTATTTGTATTTGTACTTCTTTTTATCACAACAGATTTCTCTGTGTGAAATTCGGGCTGCTCTCCCCAGGGAGAGCGCGTCGCTACACTACAGCGCCACCCCATTTTTTTGATTTTTTTTTTCCTGCGTGCATTTTTTTTATTTGTTTTTTCCTATCGAAGTGGATTTTTCGACAGAATTTTGCCAGGAACAATCCTTTTGTTGCCGTGGGTTCTTTTACGTGCGCTAAGTGCATGCTGCACACGGGACCTCGGTTTATTGTCTCATCCGAATGACTAGCGTCCAGACCACCACTCAAGGTCTAGTGGAGGGGGAGAAAATATCGGCGGCTGAGCCGTGATTCGAACCAGCGTGGTCAGATTCTCTCGCTTCCTAGGAGGACGCGTTACCTCTAGGCCATCACTCCACATTAGTAACCTAGGCCCACAGCCAGATGCTGAACGAAAGGTGTGTCACTCAGTGATATATATAGATCAGTGTAAATCACCCTGCATGTGTTTGTTGTAAGCAATGCTACTCGCGAAAGAAAAACAAGAGAGGCAAGGCCTTCAAGACTCACTTGTGATAAATTAAGTCCCCTAGCATTAATTACAGAGTAATTTCCCTTTTTTACTCCCTGCACCAAAACGTTTGCAAAATAAATAAAAATTCCATGCTTAGCAAAACAAGTTCCTGTTTGAACAAAAAATGATAATAATGACTCCTCTTGTTGTTGGGTCAGAATAAGAGGTCAAAGTGCCAAGTTTAGAGAATACAACAAATACAAATATAACAGTAAATGCAGTTTGCATATAATTAGGCTTCTTTTTTTTATTTTTTTGTGCCCATCCCAGAGGTGCAATATTGTTTTAAACAAGATGACTGGAAAGAACTGAATTTTTCCTATTTTTATGCCAAATTTGGTGTCAGCTGACAAAGTATTTGCAGAGAAAATGTCAATGTTAAACTTTACCACGGACACACAGACACACGGACACACACACACACACACACACACACACACACACACACACAGACAACCTTTGTTTACACAAGTGAGTCAAAAAAAGAGGAGAAACGAAAAAAAACGAAACGAAAGGAAATTTTATTTTACCAGGAAATGAATTTTCTCTTTCTCTTTCTCTTCGTCAAGTCTCCACACACTCAGCTCTTTAAACGATGCATGCGCACGCGCGGGCGCACACGCAACACACACACAGTTGTTACGCTCTGAATCAAAATGTAATAGTATCAGTATCTTACCCACATGTTTTTCTTTTTACATAATAACTGATGTGTGCATGGTGATAAGTGAAGGGTGTGTCAGTTGCTGACGGGCATTTTATTTTAAGTGAGCCTAAAGAAAAATTTCTGTTTTTGGTTGATAATAAAATATTTTGAATTGAATTGAATTGAATTAAAACCCACCTCTTCCCGGCAAAATAGCCTCCCTTCCCTGCCTCTTCCTTGTCTTCAGTTTCTCCAGTTTTAGAGTTATGCATGCGTGTGAATGACTGGTGCGAAAGCGCTTTGATTTGTCTCTGCACAAGATTCAGCGCTATATAGATGTAATGATAATAATAATAATAAGCAATTGATATGCTTTTTTCCACCCAGGCCTGGGGCGGAAAAAAAAAAATAAATAAAATAACAACAACACATTAATACAAGAAAAACATCAATTTCACCGCTCAATCGAAAGAAAAAAAGTCAATAATCCATAAGCATGATTACTCCCCCCACCCCAACCCCTACACACACACACACACACACACACACACACACACACACAGAGAACTAAAGAACATTATAGCTGGAGATGCCAACACACCAGAGGACTGCGCCCAAACAGTTAACAGAACATCCCTCGGTAACCCAGCTAAACTGCGCCCAACAGCAATCTCCCACAACAAGACAATTTCCAACATCATACTGATGTTGGTCGTTAAGTGAGAAGAAGAAGAAGAAGATAAAAAAAAAAAAAAATCGAAATAAACTTTATACATATCATGCGCCTCCAAAAAGCTTTGAGACGGAGACTTCTCGGCGACAAACTCACACAGTTTTAGAGCTTTTCCCAAACATCGTTTTGGAAAAAAAACAAAACGTGGCGGAACATGCCGGCATTGGCAGTGAACTAGAAATTAGAGAATGAGTTGCCACATCATTATTGGTGCTCACAGTCGACAGCCAGACTACCAGATTGACGGATATGGATACTTATAATTATAGCGCCTGTCCTCAGTCGGAAACCAAGCTCTAACTGCGGGGTCATTTGACAGGGGGTCATTTGCACGACAGGCTGCCTACCTGGATAGAGCCGACTGACGGCTGCCATTGGGCGCTCATCATTCGTTTCCTGTGTCATTCAGTCAGATTTCAGGCACGCACGCATACACACTCAGACATTTTACGTGTATGACCGTTTTGTTTATTCACCACGCCATGTAGGCAGCCATACTCTGTTTTCGGGGGTGTGGATGCTGGGTATATTCTTGTTTCCATAACCAACCGAACGCTGACGTGGATTATTAGGATCGTTAACGTGCGTATTTGATCTTCTGCGTGCGTATACACATTAAGGGGGTTCAGACACTAGCAGGTCTGTACATAATGTTGACGTGGGAGATCGGAAAAATCTCCACCCTTTTACCCACCAGGCGCCGTTACCCGGAGATTGCAACAACCCACGACTGAAAGTCCAACGCTTTAATCATTCGGCTATTGCGCCCGAGATGCCAACTTATGATTTTTACGTTCGATCGCTACTGTCAAAATTGTTCTGACAAGTTCATTTTCGACTACTACATATCATGCTCATGTGCTTCGTGTTAACGTTACTCATACATTCTATACCTATCGATCACAAGGTCAGGGCAGTCACTACAGACCCTAGTCTCACGTGATGATGCTCAGCTAATCATATACGTGGTTACATTGACACAGCATTGAGTGGACCAATCAGCTTAATCAGTTTCAGTTTCAGTAGCTCAAGGAGGCGTCACTGTGTTCGGACAAATCCATATACGCTACACCACATCTGCCAAGCAGATGCCTGACCAGCAGCGTAACCCAACGCGCTTAGTCAGGCCTTGAGAGAAAAAAAAAGATAAATAAATAAACAGTAATTATGATATTAAAAAAAAGGTAGTAGTAATGAAAATAAAAATAAAATACTATAATAATAATAAATAAATAAATAAGACAACAATGATGATAACTAAGCAAATAAATGTAAAACATGCAGCCACACATTCACACATACACCCACACAGGCATAACAGATATGCACCAAACACGCAGTTTCACAGATATGAAAGCACAGTCAAATACATATAAACGTACATGAGCTCTAACACACACACACACATTACCCTGCACCTCCACAATACAACACTCACATAGAAGAATAAGGAGATGGACTCATTCCGGTTGACACGTGACCTCTGACGTAAACACGCGCGTCCATGTTTCACTGACGACAGTTCGAACGAAGTGACTTGGTGGCGGACCAAAGACCACACGGACAGATTAGTTTCAGTTTCATTTACTCAAGGAGGCCGCATCACTGCGTTCGGACAAATCCATATTCGCTCGGCTACACCACGTCTGCAGTTTAGTCAGGCCTTGAGTGCGTGCATATGTAGTTGTGTACCTATCAGAGTGGATTTCTTCTGCAGACTGTTGCCATGGGACAACACTCTCGTTGCCATGGGTTCTTTTTCAGTGCGCCAAGTGCGTGCTTGCACACAGGACCTCGGTTTATCGTCTCATCCGAAGGACCAGACGCTCGGTTTGATTTTCCAGTCAAACTTAGGAGAAAGGGCGAGAGCGGGATTCGAACCCACACCCTCACGAACTCTCTATAATTATTGACAACTGAGCGTGTTAACCGTTCTTCCACGTTCCTCGATTCGATATGACGTAGAGAGCGTTTCGGCCATGGTAAAAATGACCCTGCATGTGGACGTCCACGCCTTTTTTTTTGTGAACAGGGAACGAGCGATGACGTCACGAAACAAGGATTGTCAGAGTGATTTCCCTTCATTTCGGTCTGTTTCACTTTTGTTGATTGGACGATCCGACTTGCTCGAACATCTCGTGCTCTGGATCGATAAACAAGTGTAAAACGGAAAAGCAAATGAAATGGAAGAGCGTTGACAAGCTTGATCTTGAGGCAAGGTGTCCATACATCGATCAACTTAGCTTTGCGAATGGCTTCGACCAGTACGATTCAGTTGAGAGTAATTGTGTCTGGTGTCTGCCTGTGTCCCTTTCACTCTGTTGTGTGTGTGTGTGTGTGTGTGTGTGTGTGTGTGTGTGTGTGTGCTTCTTCTTCGGTTTTACGCCTGTTCACTGAGACGGAAAAAAGTACGCACGCACGCACGTTCTGTTAGTGTGCTGTCAGTGTGTGTGCTTGTAATCACTGATCAAAACAAAATTTAGATCAGTGGCTTGTGAGTGAGTGTGTGTGTATGTGTGTTTCTGAGTGGCGTGTCAATGTTTCTAGTGTGATAGTGTATGTTTTAGTGTGTGTGTGAATGATTCACTGCGTGATTTGTGTGTGTGCTGTGGCATTATGTGTGTGTGAGAGTGAGTGAGTGTGTTGTGTTAGAGATAGAGGAAAGGAGAGAGGGAGGGAGGCCAACAGCTCAAGCATACATATACACACCCACACTATCACAGCACAAAACAAACACACATACTGACACTGCACACTCACATATACATACACACACACAGAGTACAGGGCAAAATTCACATGCTTTTACCTCAATATCTGATAAGGATAAGATCCTGTTCCCCCCCCGCCCCCCAAGTTTCCAGTGACTCTTTTTGTATACATTCTAAAGTGGGCAAGTTTTCATGTATGTTCTATGTCTTTTGTATGCATCTGACATTTGCCTTAGGTGAACGATGGAGTTTCACTTCAGCACACACTATAGTCCCACTTTTTCTCCAGTATTGAATCCCCAGTCAGCAAAAAAAGATCCCCAAGCAGAAGTTGGTTTTAAAATCCACTTTCCTCTGTTATGTGCTTGCAAGACACTTGTTCACCCACCCCAGCCTTTTAGTATCATACCTACATATCACTGTATGACTGTGTTTGTAATGAGAATCTGTCATGTCTCCTGCATGAAGATTAGATGGTCTTTTCGTGAAAGTTTCAAAGCAATCAATTATAGTACTGCTACTCTTTACCCACAGGATTCCACAAATTGATCAGGCATACATGATTGTAGACACAGTCTCACTAAAGTCATGATCAGCATCTGGCGACAAGAGGTGCCGCTTCCCTTGTGGCAGAGAAGGCAGTAAAAACTGTAGTACTGTCAGGAAAATCACAAAACTGGGATATCATGAGTAAAATTTTAACTTTTCAATATTTCCTTGTCAGGTGTTTTCTGTTATTTTCACTATGCTGTGCGCAAAGTGAAGAGATGGGGCCCAGTAGGGTGAGACTTCAACATATTACCGGCAGGCCGACTTGAAAACATAATTAAACCTTTTATGGTGACCTTTGCAAAAAAAACAAACTCGATCACACACACACACACACATGCAAACACTCAGACTCACACTCTTTCTCACTCACGCTCCCCCCCCCCTCCTCCTCCACCCTACACCTTTTCAGCTCAGTTCAATCAAACTGTTCACAGTAGAAATATATAGATATATGCGTGTCACTGTGTGTATTGCTGTGTGTTTGAGTGTGTGTGTGTGCACACATCAACCAGTGTGTGCATGTGTATGTGTGTGTGTGTGTGTGTGTGTGTGTGTGCATCAGACTATCAGTGTGTGTGTGTGTGTTTGTGTGTGTGTGCACATCAGTGTGTGTGTGTGTGTGTGAGTGTCACTGTGTGTGTGTGTGTGTGTGTGTGTGTGTGTGTGTGTGCACATCCATCAGTGTATGTGTGCGCGCACACACACACACACACACACACATCCAGTTTGATGTTCACCTTATATACTGATCTGAAGACACGTACATGTCTTGTTTCAGTTTCCTGTGTTTTTCTTTGAAACAGTTATTAAGCAGTGTGTTCAAAATTTCTAACTGAGCAAGATATACAATGACACTGAAAAGCAACTGACAACCTTGGCCCATATCAATTATCTCTCCTTTGTTCATCTGAAGGGAACCCGGGTCGTGACTGATGAAACTAACAATAACAGACACAGGTCGGGACTGATGAAACTTAACACTATAGTAACAGTAACAGACACAGGTCGAGATCGACTGATGAAACTAAAAGACACAGATAAATAAAATCAGTTATTGTTGGATAACATCTCATATTTAAGGCAAAGTCCTGTAGTGAAGATATTTGATAAGCCAACAGATTGTGGGCCTTCTAATCATCTGAACCTCGTGTTAGCCAAAGCTTCAACACGTGTAATGAAAACGAGCCTATTTGGAGATAACACTTCAGAATTCACAGTCTAGACCCGCCGACATTTAATTGTTGATTGTCATATCAGCCTTCAATGTCAGCGCATGACGTTCACGGGATATTTTAATGAATGTTTATGACCTGGGTTTAGTTTTGTGAATAATGTTCCAGGTATGCTGCTTAATCTACGACTGTGTGTTGCTTAGTTTAGCTCAACTTCGTGTCAGTAAACACGTGACTCATAAAAAAACCGCACCCTGAAACTGTGTGTGTGTGTGCGTGCGTGCATGTGTGTGTGTGTGTGTGTCGGTGTATGTGTGTGTGCGCGCGCGCGCGCGCTGCTGTGCGCGTCTGTCTGTCTATCTGTGTGAATGTGTACGTGTTAATTCCCCCACTCTGTCCTCTCAGTCACTCTGTCTCATTTATACTTTCATTCAAACACGCACGCACATAATTATAAAGACATGTAAAACTGTCTCAGTAGAGAAAGAGACTCAGAGAGAGAGAAAGAGACAGATATACTAGATGACTAATTGACACACACACACACACACACACACACACACAGCCTCCACCTTAGTCCATCATGACCAGGACGCCGGCGGGTTTTAAAGTTAAGCTGCCCTGTGTGCAATGCCATTTTTTCACTTTTTCGTTTTTTTCTCCTCAGTTATAGGTATATCAGTTATAGGTATACCCTCGGGGTCCTTTACGGGCAATTCCCTCCTCGTGTTGTCAATTGGCGAGTTGTCTGCCTTTCATTTCATCCCGTATGGAATATTCCTGTTGTCAACATGTTCCAGCTTTTCGGCCTCTAGCTCTGTTTCTCTGCCTCCGTCTCTGTCTGTCTGTCTTTCTTCACATCTAAACGTGAGGAGGATTCTACCCAAATGAATCCAACAGCTTGGGGATTAGGATATTGCTGACATCATGTTTCCTGTTCTGACAGACAATTAATGCAGCTGCACTTGAAGAGCTTTTCCAAGTGCAATTGTAAAACTGATCGAGTGTCAGTCCTCCGCTAAACTGTCGTCTTCTTCACTTGTCGTCAGTGCAGAAACGGTGCATGTTGGATGTGTAGAACGCAAGAGGCAGAGCTGTATAAATTCAATCAGCAAGATGAACAGTCTTGTCAATCGAACCGTTTGGGACGAATATCGATAATCAAATCTGACTCTCCTTAAAAACTAACTTCGATATTTTTTTTTCTTTTTAAAACAAAATTCGCGGCAAAATGTACATGTTTGTCTCATGTAAACTATAGCCTGAGATAAAGAGTTATTTGTGAATATGTCTGGCGCCCGTAGTACGAATTCTGGTTCTTGGTCTGACTACGTTTCCAACAGTTTGAAAGCAGTCTCTACATAAAAAAAGAAAACCATTAAATACTGTTACCCCTGTTTTTGGTACCCATTGTTACTTTATTATTTTTGTTTTTGTTTGTTTTGTTGTTGTTGTTGTTTTTTTTTGTTTTTTTTTGGGGGGGGTTGTTTTTTTCTCTATTGTGATTGTCCAGGGAATGGAGAATGACAATTTCGGGATTTTTCTGTGTACAGCAGTTGTTTTTTTGTTTTTTGTCGCGCAGTGAGAGAGGCTAAATTCCATCTCAGAGGAGCTTAAAAGAAATTGTAAAAACAAACAAACGAAAAGGATGGCAAATGGTTATTGTATCGTGGAGACATTCAAGAATTATTGTCTTTCAATTGCTCTTTTTGTCTTAACGCTGTGACACCTTCTTGAGAAACTGAAACTCAATAGCTGTCACACACACACACACACACACACACACACACACACACACACACACTCACACACACACACACACACACACACAAATTTCTT
>JAAQRG010100632.1:0-11249 GCA_011634625.1 Babylonia areolata | reverse complement strand
AGCACATTGAGTGTTGTCACTCTGGTTTCAAGCTTGACATAAGTGTCTGTTGATGATGAGAAGGGAGAGAGGGATGTCATGAGGCAGTGTATGACAATGACAGGAAGGGAGGGACAGACTGTGATGAAGTGTCGGTGTTTCTGTGATAACAGCCCGGTGAACCACGAATGCTGCGAGGACTGTCAGATGGCACTGTCCAAGACGCCCTGTTTCGGGGAGAATGAGATCTCCTGCTTGAACGCTTCCTTTTGCACGTATCCTTTTCATCACCTGTAAAACACCTGTACCACTAGTACAGCCTTCAGTGATGTCATTTCTTTCAACATTCTAGATGTTTAAAGTAAAATTGAATTGGCATAGTATGAGTATCATGATAACTGTCATAGTTATCAATCATCTTTCATGTCCATTGAACAATAACTGCTTTGACATGCATGTTCCACAAATTTTATCCCTCCAAAATAAATTAAACAGTGGTATGTAACTTGCACACACTGTGATTACCGTTGCATTATTATTCGGCCACTGAGCTTTTAATATTTCTGGCATTTTCAGCCAGGTATACATCATTGTTGACTTGTAAATCTGTCAGGCAGTATAGTAGGGTCTCTAAACGTTTTGCTTCAAGGCAGGTTTTCCTTGACGCAGCTTTGTGGGGACAGTTTGGACTGTCCACGTCCACCTTACAAAGACGAGGGAGCACCTTGTTTGGACCTGTGAGTCATTAACTGTTGCTCTTAATCTGCTGATGTGTACACGTTTCTGTGTTGGTGGCTTGTGTGTTCCATTGTCTGTATTTGTATTTATCTGCTTTACATTAATTTTTTTTTTTATTTCAGGGAAAAAATAAAGTCACTGTTTGCACAAGCGAATAATTAAGTTATTATTGATCACTGGTTTTACATCTTTTCACGGATAGTGATCATCTTCAACTACTTGTTATTCTCCCTCAAGTCTGTGAAGAGTCATTTGGGCACCACACAGAACTGTTCACTAGATTCCTCCAGGTCTGTCAGCTGTGTGTCAAAGTCTGGGTCACCGTTAATGGTTTTCCTGTCCATTCTGCAGTGTTGCCAGTCCATCGTTTTTTTGTCTCCCCCTCCGTCTCCCTCTGTCTCCCTCCCTTAACAGTTCCTTGGAGGATGTTTTTTTTGTGTGTTTTTTAGCAAGGCCATTGGATTTTGTTATGTGGCCATACCAAACTAGCTTTCTGTTCTTAACTGATGTCAGCAGATCTTCATAATGTGCAGTGTGCTGCTGGATGGTTTGACACATTTGTTCATTGTGGTGTGATCAGTGTAGCTGATGTTAAGCACCTTGCGATAACACCCCATTACCATGGGTTTGAATTCTTCTTTACAAATCCGCCATGAGGATCCATGTCTCACAAGCATACAGGAAGATGGAATATACCAGTGCATGCAGGATTCTGATCTTGTGTTTCTTGGAGATGTGATGTTAGACAAAGAGTGATAGAGACAGAGAGTGATATGTGAGACCAAAAAAAAAAAAGTTAGGAGGGGTGGGAGAGCAGACAGGAAGTAGGAAAGGGAGTGGGTGTGATGTATTGAACAGGATACGGAGAAAGTGGCCTGTGAGTACCGTAAAGTTCGGTCTATAAGCCACGACTTTTTACCCCAGCTTCAACCTCTGCGGCTTATACAATGATGCGGGTTATTTGCGGATTTTAACGATCCTGGGAGTGTCATGTTCTCGTCTATTCTTAGCTACCCTTCAACTCACCAAAATCATGATTTCTGTCCATGAATTTTTGGATGAGCTTCAGGATAGTGTGCTAACTGTTCACGTTTTATAAATCAAATCTGCACACATTAAAGCCTTCAGATCAGCATTCAGTTCTACTCTGCTCAAGCGTACATCCTCATCATGCCGAAAACACAACGTTATGCCTATGATGCAGCCTTCAAATTGAAGGCGATCGACCTAGCAGACGACAGTGCAAGCGACAAACCAGCAGCGACCTCCACCTTCATGAAGTGAAAGCGAGTCTAAGTCAGTGACAAGATGGCGGAGGAAGCTGTGCTGGTTCTCTTCAACTCGGACACTGAAGACGAAGATTTTAGTGGATTCAGTGAGCAGGATGACGTTGAATAAATGTGACTATCTCTAAATTATGGATCTTATTTTCGTTGTGTTTATTTATTATTTTTTTGTGGCACTAGCAGTATTTTCGCTTGCTTTTCTGTGTGTTGTTCCCGCTTGTGTTTATTTCATAACCTACAGTATCGACAGCTTTTCTTAGTATCAGTATGTGTTCTGGTACCGGAAATAAGTGCGGCTTATAAACCGGTGCGGCTTATGTATGTATAAAGTTCAATTTTTTCCAAAATTTAGTGGGTGCGGCTTATATACCAGTGCGCTCAATAGACCGAACTTTATGGTATATGCTCTGTGTATGTGTGTCTGAGTGCATTTGTGTGTGTGTGTGTGTGTGTGTGTGTGTGTGTGTGTGTGTGCATTTTATCTTCATAGTGTGTGTTTTGCAGATGTTTGAAATGAGATCAGAAGAAGCAGTAGAAGTGTACTTAGGTTGCTGCAGTGTCTTGTCATTAAAAAAAAAAAGACATGGTATGTGATGGTGTTTGTTGCAGAGGTAAGTGTGACGGCAGTGGTGTGTGCAAACCATTCTGTGAGGCCCGGGGCAAAGTGTCCTGTGCTTGTGATCAGTGTGAGTATTTCACCATCCTTGCCACTCACTTTGTATTGGTGTGTCATTCACTTGTAAACCATACAGCTTAGTGAACAAAGTATGTGTTGCTTCATGTGTATCCACAAGAATTGTAGCATGTTTAATCATGCTTGTGTGCATGCTCACAATCAGACACATGTGCATGTGTCATACATAGATAGATGCTTTTCATTTCTGAATTGTCCTTGCCACTTCTTTGTCATACACATATACAGTACAATACAGCACAATCACCTTGTAATATGAACAATATGATATGATGATGAGAAAATAACCCTGCATTTGTTTTGATTCATGCACTTACTATGATATTGTCTGTATGATAATCATAAAGAATATCATAAAACGTTTGCATTTGAATCTATAACAGCATGCTTGAATTATGTTGGTATTGAATAGCATCTCAGTTGAGAGTCTGTACTTTGCTGTCTGTGAGAGAGAATAGAATTCAGTACAGGCAGTGGCGGACATATAACAGAGCTTGTTTTGCCTGTTTGTGTTTCACTACAGTATCGTGGTCATAACAATGCGTTTACATCTTTGTGTTTCACCACATTGTCCCTGTCATGACAGTGCGTTTACATGTTAGTGTTTCAACACAGTGCCCCTGTCATGTCAGTGTGTTTACATGTTAGTGTTTCAACACAGTGTCCCTGTCATGTCAGTGTGTTTACATGTTAGTGTTTCAACACAGTGTCCCTGTCATGTCAGTGCGTTTACATGTTAGTGTTTCAACACAGTGTCCCTGTCATGTCAGTGTGTTTACATGTTAGTGTTTCAACAGTGTCCCTGTCATGTCAGTGTGTTTACATGTTAGTGTTTCAACACATTGTCCATGTCATGTCAGTGTGTTTACATGTTAGTGTTTCAACACATTGTCCCTGTCATGTCAGTGTGTTTACATGTTAGTGCTTTAACACAGTGTCCCTGTCATGTCAGTGTGTTTACATGTTAGTGTTTCAACACAGTGTCCCTGTCATGTCAGTGTGTTTACATGTTAGTGTTTCAACACAGTGTCCCTGTCATGTTAATGTTTTTAAATGTTAGTGCTTTAACACAGTGTCCCTGTCATGTCAGTGGGTTTACATGTTAGTGCTTTAACACAATGTCCCTGTCATGTCAGTGGGTTTACATGTTAGTGCTTTAACACAGTGTCCCTGTCATGTCAGTGGGTTTACATGTTTGTGTTTCAACAGAGTGTCCCTGTCATGTCAGTGTGTTTACATGTTAGTGTTTCAACACAGTGTCCCTGTCATGTCAATGTGTTTACATGTTAGTGCTTTAACACAGTGTCCCTGTCATGTCAGTGTGTTTACATGTTAGTGCTTTAACACAGTGTCCCTGTCATGTCAGTGTGTTTACATGTTAGTGTTTCAACACATTGTCCCTGTCATGTCAGTGTGTTTACATGTTAGCGTTTCAACAGTGTCCCTGTCATGTCAGTGTGTTTACATGTTAATGTTTCAACAGTGTCCCAGTCATGTCAGTGCGTTTACATGTTAATGTTTCAACACAGTGTCCCTGTCATGTCAGTGTGTTTACATGTTAGTGTTTCACCAGTGTCCCTGTCATGTCAGTGCATTTACATGTTAATGTTTCAACACAGTGTCCATTTCATGTCAGTGTGTTTACATGTTAATGTTTCAACACAGTGTCAATGTTTCAACACAGTGTCCCTGTCATGTCAGTGCGTTTACATGTTAGTGTTTCAACACATTGTCCCTGTCATGTCAGTGTGTTTACATGTTAGTGTTTCAACACAGTGTCCCTGCCATGTCAGTATGTTTACATGTTAATGTTTCAACAGTGTCCCTGTCATGTCAGTGTGTTTACATGTTAGTGTTTCAACACATTGTCCCTGTCATGTCAGTGTGTTTACATGTTAGTGTTTCACCAGTGTCCCTGTCATGTCAGTGCATTTACATGTTAATGTTTCAACAGTGTCCCTTTCATGTCAGTGTGTTTACCTGTTAATGTTTCAACACAGTGTCAATGTTTCAACACAGTGTCCCTGTCATGTCAGTGCGTTTACATGTTAGTGTTTCAACACAGTGCCCCTGTCATGTCAGTGTGTTTACATGTTAATGTTTCAACAGTGTCCCTGTCATGTCAGTGTGTTTACATGTTAATGTTTCAACAGTGTCCCTGTCATGTCAGTGTGTTTACATGTTAATGTTTCAACAGTGTCCCAGTCCTGTCAGAGGTGCTGCCGTGACAGCCCGACCTCTGAGTGCAAACCGTACGACAACCACCACCCTCTGCCCAACAGTCGTCCCTGTGTCATGGGATATTGTATCAATGTGAGTACACTGTCAGTGTGCCACGCTGTCATTTTCCTTTTGTGTTGGGTGTCAAGTCAGAGCAGTACATGGAAAAAAACAAAATTGATGGAACAAAGAAGAGGAGTTACAAAACATAGCCACAGCCGAAGTTGCTAGACATGATTATTTTCCATACAATTAAATATAGTACTGTGGAATCCAACAACACAAGTAGCAAGACATATGTATATATATATATATATTTTTTATTTATTTATTTATTTACATACATACATACATACATATATAAAGCCCACTGGAAGCAGTGTTACATATTTTACACATTTTGTAGTTCAAATGCGGTCCACTCTGGTACAGTTCATCTTGCTGATTCTAGATATCCTGATGATGCAACCTTTGCTTATAGATAAAGACACCCTCAGTCCTTTTCTAGTTTAAAAATCAACCTCAAGACTTATCTTTTCAAAACAGCAATTGATTAATTGTTATGTATGCATGTGCATATGTATGTCCATATATAGGTATAGTTTGCAGTGTGTATCGTGCTTGTGTACTTTTGGTGCATATTGCTTTGTCACAGTAAGTAATGTTTCCCAAATAGTTGGACTTGCATAGTCAGAGGGATAGTGTAATATATTGTAATGTGTAGGTTTTCACTGTTTTCTTATGAATTATATTTATTACATTGGAATTATCGTATTGTGAAGCAATAAGAGCAAAATTTATTTGATTAAGCACTGTGTAAATAAATTCATTATTATGCTGGTTGAAGGAATGTAGCCCTGTGTATGCCTTTACTGCACAATTTCAGCATAAAATGTTACTTTTCAGTCTCTCAGCATTCCTGACATTAACTGATTTAATGTTCATTAACTTTTCTGTGTTTCAGGGGGTATGCCAGAAAAGTGAAATTTCTCTGGTGAAGCGACTATTCAATGTGTTTGATTCTCTGAGCATCAGTCAAATTAGTAAGTAATAGTTTTTTTTTATTCTTTGATTATAGGTGTTCATTTAGCATTTGTTCTTGGATTCATAATGTTCAGTTTGGTTTCTTTTTTGACACAATCAACAAGTATATTTCAGTGATACGACACTGTTGATGTTACACACGAGCTTGTACATATGTGTGTGTGTGTGTATGCGGTATGTGAATAGTTAAATTGTTCTTTAGTTTAATGTCTTTCTCTGGTACTGATATTAGGTGATGTGGACTAGGTTTGTGTGTGTGTGTGTGTGTGTGTGTGTGCATGTGTCTGTGTGTATGAGAGAGAAAGAGTGTGTGTGTGTGTTTTGTGTGGTGTGTGTGTACACATGTGTGTGTATGTATGTATATATGTATGTGTGTGTGTGTGTGTGTGTGTGTTCACATGATTCTGTGTTCTGTGCTATCAGTGTCACAGTGGACAGAGGCATGTTTGCTAAGTTCTCGTCTGCTACATTTAATTGCACATGACGTAGAAATGCAGTAAAATGATTTCACAACACTTTGTAAAAGCCGCTGCTCACTGTGACCTGACAACACAGTAACTGTGTGCCCCACAGCTGTCTGGCATTACTGAAACGTCACTGTGGTTTCAGTTCAGTTTTTCCGCAACAACATCGTGGGCTGTGTGATGGTGTTCAGCCTTGTTCTGTGGATCCCCTTCAGCTGCTGTATCTCCTACCATGTAAGTGCTCTGCTGTTTCTCACTGTGACAGTCACTTGTGTCCGACTTAGACCATCAGGATAGCACAGGAGGCAGCTGCTGTCACGACTATCTGGGCTAGAATTTGATTGTACTGGAGAGTGTCCTGCCCAATTTACATCCCCACTCTCTCGGCCAAGAGAGTTATAGGACAGTCGGCGTTGGGATGGTTCCCAAAGGCCGCATAGCCCCCAAGGCTGCAGCACTAAGAGCCAGTGTAATCTTGCCTCCTACTTTGAGGGTCATAGTCCTTCACAAAAGACAAAGCTGTAAATGACTTCCCATTGCAATTGAGAAAGCCTTGATCATACAGCTGCCACTTTGCTGTTGGCTGTTTGTCAGAACTGCACCTGTAGTGGTGGTGGTGTGTCCATCGAGAGATCGATGATGACCATCGTTGTCATCCAGCTGGGGGATTGGGGGAGGGTGATGGTGGGGTGGGGGGGAGGATGCTCATGAATCTATCTGTGAATGCACCTGTAGTACAGTGTCAGTGAAGCACACAGAGTACTACAATCTTATACAGTTTTGGCCAGTGTGAGCAACTGGTACACAGGTGTAAGCAAATCAAACTTTTAAAATCTACCAGTACAGCTTTTATTCAAGCAAAATATTTTTCTACAATTGTAGACAGTTATTGGCAGTTGATACAAAGGTATAAGTAAAACTGAATAATTTTCTACTGATATAGCTAATTCATTTGAACTGAATCATTTTCTACAAGTAAATTTATGTAAAACAGAATAATTTTCTACTGATATAGCTAATTCATTCCAATTGAATCATTTTCTACAATCACATTTATTGGCAGTCGGACATTTATGATGGTAGTGTGTTATAGGCAGCACTCAGTAATGAGCACAGGCAACTGTTTGAAGTGAAAAATGCCCCTCAGTGGTTACCTGTGAATTAAAACATCCTAACCATGGAGACTTTCCAGTCGGAAAGTCTGTGACGTTCACAGTTGTGTTTGTTGTTTTTGTTTTATTTATTTATAATTGTAATCTTTGGGGAAGAAAAGAAATATGGGATTGTATTTTATTATATTACTTTTTTGTCACAAGAGATTTCTCTTGGTGAAATTCGAGCTGCTCTCCATTGGGACAGATAATGTGACAGTGTAGCACCACCTGGTTTATTTTTTTCTCTGCCTGCAAGTGTAGTTTTATTATCAAAGGATTTTTCAACAGAACTTTGCTAGGGGCAACCCTTTTGTTGCTGTAGGTTCTTTTAAATGTGCCAACTGCATGTTGCATTAGGACGATGGTTAGCTGTTTCACCAGAATAGATTGTCTGTCCTTGATTGCCCGGCCATCCCCTGTAATGCGACCAGCCTGATAAACAGTGGTGTCGGTGTGTTGTTTTCAGGACAGAAAACAGCGACGAGGCCTGCAGCAGCAAGTCAGTGTTGATGCACGAGAGGTAAGCCACTGCTTTTGGTCAGGATGATGACACAGTTGCTTCTGTGTAAATGTTTCCTTTAATTGAAAAAGGAATGAATGAGTGAATAAATAAATACTTTTTTATGTTCTAAGGGTAATAGATTAAATATATATGATTATTTTTGTCCAGCCCTAAAAAACAAACAAAAAACATTAAGGGAGAACAAAAAAAAAAAGGAAAAGACAAACATTTTAAAAGAAAGAAAATGAAAAGTGAACAAGGAGAAATTTCATAGAAAAAAAAACAGGAACAAAAAGAAGAGAGACCGATAAACAGACAGACTGACACAGAGAAAGAGAGGAGGAAATGTGAGTCAGTGTGTGAGTGTGTGAAGGAAACGCAGTGTTGTAAAGTTATTTGTAGCTGATGTCATCAGTTTTGAGATTCTGTGGTGCTGAGTCTCACAAGAAAACAATTTAGATTTTGTCTGTAGATTTTTTGTTTGTTTTTTGAGACTGGTTAGTCTCCAGTTTTTTGGTAGTCCACCAGACTGACCAAGAAAGAATCTGTGGGACTGATGCAGCAGACTTTGAATGATGAAACAGGTCTGACTGTTGTTGCAGTGTTCATCTGGAATATATCCCACAGAACAACAAAGAATGGTCTGGGGAAAAAAATTAACAAGGAAGATAGGTTCAAATGTATTGCAATGATGCTCTTTTTCAAGCATATAAAAACTGCAGCAAGGAAAAAAAAAACATGAAGGAGAAAGAAAAGCAAACAACAATGCTGACTGAAGTTCAGTGTGCCACAAATCACAATTTTTTTCAGTTCAGTGGTTGGAAACGGAAGGTGTTGCTGATGTTTTGTGTGTCTTCATATGTGAACTCGAAAGCTTGAAGGTTTAAGCTTGAGTGGCAGATTCTTTCATGTCACTGACTTATGAAGGATGATGAAACATGTCACCTTATTATCAGAAACAGCGGAGCATCATGATGGAGTTCAAAATCAGATCATGCTGCTTGCAGCTTAGCGGACTGCAAAGGGGCCCTTCCAGGGTTGAATACTTTGATGAAGAAAATGTCTTGAAAACGATGAATAAACATGTGTGTATCTTAGTTATTATCAGTGTTCTGAATTTATTTGAGTCCAGTACTGTTGATATATTACTGTGTCTTATTTATTACCTATGTTCTGACTCTTGAGTCTTGTGATTATGTAAGTGAATAGCTGACTGTGTCTTGTTATCAATAGTTTGGCTCTGTTTAAGTCAAGTAATTGGATAACTATAATAGTTTACTCTGTCTTATTTATTATCTATATTATTTCTGTGTTTTAGTCGACTAATTGGGTAACTATGATAATTTATTGTTTTATTCATTATCTATATTCAGACATTATTTGAGTCCATTAATTACATAACTGTAATAGTTCACTCTGTCATTTATTATCCATGCTCTGACTTTGTTTCAGGCCAGTAATTTCATAACTGTTAACCGTTTACTGTGGTCTTGTTTATTAACTATGACTGTTTGAGTCAGTAACTGTGTAACTGTAATAGTTTACTGTGTCCGATTCATTATCAGTATCCTGACTCTTTTGGAGTTCCAGTAACTATGATAGTTCACTGCGTTTCATTCTTTCATTTGTTGTTACGTTTTGACTCTGTTGGGTCCTATGATTGGGTAACTATGATGTTGAAAAGTAATACAACTGTGTCACTCACCTTGTGTTTTCTTTCAGTTCAGTGTGTCAAGCATAGACTAGGTATACATTTTCTTTTTCCTCTCTCATTGCTCTTTGTTCTTCCCTTGTAATATATGAACATCATTACCCAGTATATTTTCTCCTTTCCTGATGTCTTTCATTATTGCTTTTGTATAGTGCACTGCATGTCTAACAAGTATTTAAAGAAAAAAGACCCTATGACAGTTCTTTGTCTTTTGTTAAAAAGTGTGGATCCAATCATACTATCCTCTTAAGTTGCTCTGTGAATTTACTATTCTAATGCTTTAGATTTTCCCCCTGCCTTTTAACTGCATTAAACCCTTTGTTATTTAAGGATCTATGTATTGTAATCTTTTCTCTTTGTATATTAGTAGAGTCCAGTAGATGTCCCGATATGTCGGCGTTTATTGGCCATGAATACTTGTTCAGTCTCAGTTTTATTACCACCAGAACAGCAACCCCATTATGCTGAAGAAGCAAAACAGATATATAGTAACAACAGCAAAAAAAGAAGAAAAAAAGAGAGAAAATATTAAAAAAAACAACAACAGCAAAAATATTAACACACAACAACAAAAAATACCCCTCCCTTGTTGAAAAAATTGTTACTTCCACTGAAATTCTCCCTTGTTTGCCTGTGTGCCTACCTGTCAAATATCCAAGATGAACAATTACCTTTTGTGGTTGTTTTTTTTTTTTAAATGACCTGCATGTGTTTGTAATGTTTGCTTGGTAGTACAGTGCAAAGCTTGTACTGTTTGCTATTTATTCCTTCTTCCCCTTTCTACTTCCCTTGCTCTTCTTTTTGATCAGTGATTATATGTTCCTTCCTTTTTGCTGAGTGTGTACCATTAGTATCAGTGCTGTTCTTTTCTGCTGTCAGTGCTGCTGTTAAAATGGTGTGTGTTATATCTTAATTTTGTTCCAGTATTCCCTGAAATGCTCACGCTGTAATCATGTAGTTTGTAGTGTGCTCCTCTAATGTTTTCTTTTCTTTTTAGTTGTTGTGAACCAACATCTTTATCCTTTCTTGATACATTTTTTTTTATAAACTCTGACATGGAAAAAAAACAAAAACAACTTGTTATTAAATGTTAAGCGTGCATCATAAGTTTGTTTTCAGTTCAAGGATTCTATCCATAGTATGTCTTGTGAAGACTGCTTACATGATTAAGCGGGGGTAATTTAGTTAATCCACACAGTTATATTTGTCCTATATTATGATGAATGTGATTTGTTGGACATATTGGACTTCTTCACCTCTTAGCTTTTTTGTCATTGAGAAAAAAATGGATACAGAGCAGTAATTTGTTTTTTCTAATGTGTAACGCTAGATATGCTCTTGGTTTTATGAAAAGTCTTTTGAAGAAATCTTTACTAAATGTTTCAAAACTTTGATTGAAGAAATGAATGAGAATGGTTTCCTTTGTCAAGTAAAATTTGTATGGAAATTTTTTTTTT
>JAAQRG010100623.1:0-11285 GCA_011634625.1 Babylonia areolata | reverse complement strand
GTTATTTCCCTTCTTTTGGTGATGTCATCAGTGACGTCACTACGCCTGTTCACTGAACAGGGGCATGGCAGTCTAGGGGGTTAATAATACTAGTATTCTTAGTGCTTTCCATCACTGATGAGAAGTAAATGAACAGTATCCCTGCACAGTATGACAACACTGACTGCTGACCCGTAACCCTAACAGATAGAAAACACTGATCAGATCATTAACATTTGTGTTTATCAAGTACTCTGCTGAAATGCTGGACTGAAAATGCAAGAAATATTGATAGCAGAACTATTAAAAAAAAAAAAAAAAAAAAAAAAAAACTAATCTAACCACAGCCTATTTAATCAACTGGGCAGATATTGGAAGTCAAGTGGAGGGGGGGGGAAAGGGAAGAAAAAATTTGGAGAGATATTCAAAATATGTAAAAAACAACAACAAAAAACCCCCAAAACACAACTCAAAAAAACACACAAAAAAACAACACCAACAACAACAAACACGCCCCTTAAAACTGGAGATAAATCATATAAGACGAATCTAAATTATATAAGATGTATCTTGCAACAACAACAACAACAAAAAACCAACATCTGCTGTGGTCATAGTTATGTAACAATGCTTTTGCAGGGGGGGAAGAAAAAGAAAAAAAAATTCACGAAAAATCAAAAAAGCTGAAAGCAAAAAGTTTACAAGATTGTTGTGTCGGCAAAATGCTCGCAATGCCATAATCTTTTTTTTTCTAAGGTGGTGAGGAGGGGGGGGGGGGGGGAAGGAGGGGGTGACATTTATTGGCACCAAACAGTTGTCCGACATTTGCAAATCAGTACAAAACCGCAGCACGATAATGAAAACAGCTACAGTCATTTCTATTCATGGACACAGCTCTCAACAAAGGAAAAACCTCCTTTCATAACACGCATAATTTGTGAACTGCGAAGAGTTTGTTCAACTTGGGCACATTTTCTTTGAATAAAGCAATCAAATGATATCCTTCTTTCACTTCCTATTTGATCTAGATGGCTGTTATCTGAAGAACTGAAGAGAAACCTACGTGGAGGGGGAAAAAAAGTTTTCTGCTGTTCACATTTGGTGATGCATCTAATGGTTATGTGTTCAAGCACTATGACTGTCATTAACATCTGATGACCAATCACAACAGCATATCACAAAATACTGTCAAACTGCCCTCCCCCGCCCCCCTCCCAACAAAAGGCTTATAAGGTAACAAAACCAGCCAAATCTGACGATATCTACAGCCCTGAGTGGGGGAAAAAATATATCACATTCTAAGTCGTATAAATCCTAAAACATCCGATTCTGAGACATTAAAATCTTCGTGCGTTTAAGATTAAAACACTTGAGAAAAAAAACAGAAAAAAAAAGCACACGCACACACACATAAACACTCACACTCAAGCTTCCGAAACAGGGAGGCAGGGAGACTGGATGGAAAGAGTTTGGTTTTTTTTTGCTTTTTTTTTTTTTTGATTCAATAAAGTTATCACAACCACTTTATGTTCCACCACCTGCTGTGTGGTCTGAAGCAAACATTCGGAGACAGTGAAAGACCTTCACTTCACAATCTCTCTTTTATTACGCTGTCAAATCTAGACAGACTGGGAACATTCGTTCAGTCAACATGCATGTTCATGCACCTTTACATTGTCACAATGTGATAGAAGACCGTGAACCATGGTTTACATCAGTGCTGTGCCATCTTTATTGCATGATTTAAGGCATGGGTGGGGTGGGTGGGGGGAGATGATAGATTTTCGTCTAAAATCACAAATGTGGATAGACGTTAAGCAAAAGAACGAACGAATGAACGATCTTTATTGCAGTGCGCTGTCAACATTTTCACAAAAGAGAAAATATCTGTTGTGACAAAAAGAGTAGCAATACGATACGTTGTAAAAGTCAGGGAACATTGGAACATCATGTTTACCTTCATAAGTTTATTACACAAACTGTGACATTTACACCCGTGTAATGTATCTAGAGATAACTGTGTAATAAAAAAAATATTAAAAAAAACAACTGTTAAGTTAAAAACTTACATAACTGATACACCCAAT
This sequence comes from Babylonia areolata, assembly GCA_011634625.1. Taxonomy (NCBI): domain Eukaryota; kingdom Metazoa; phylum Mollusca; class Gastropoda; order Neogastropoda; family Buccinidae; genus Babylonia; species Babylonia areolata. Next base: position 9,219 of record JAAQRG010100623.1, on the reverse strand, counting down.
CACCAACTTCCAAAACTGAAGGAAAGATGTATGCATTCAGAGCGTCGTACAAGCACACATAAAAACACAGGAACATAACTTGCTCTCACATTACTAATACACAAGCATGCATTTGCACACTTCTGGAAAACGCTCACAGACAAACTCATCAGTCTTATACTCAGACACACACACATATAAATACTTGTGTGTGTGTGAAGTGAGGGGGAAGGGGAGTGGAGTAGGAGGGGGGTAGGGGTGTGTGTGTGTGTGTGTGTGTGTGTGTGTGTGTGTGTGTTTGTGTGGAATTTCTAGAGGCTTCATTCTATCTATTCTGCAAGCATGCTGCTTGTTGATTTGAACAGCAAGAAGCACAAAATCTTCTTCAACGTAGTTCTTCCTCATATATATATATATATATATATATGTAAAATAAAAAAATCAATACAATTTTCCTTTCCAGAACAACTAGAGATGTATTCTGATCACAACTAATGAACTACAGCCTCCAAATAACAGTCAACCAATTTTTTTGGTTTGTTTCTGCTGCAGCAAGTCAAGGGACATTCAGCCTAATGACTGATAAATGTTCTGGCGTCGTTACTTTGTTTATAAAAAAACAAACAAATCGGTATCCATGGCCATACATTATACACTGGAGTGATGGCCTAGAGGTAACGCGTCCGCCTAGGAAGCGAGAGAATCTGAGCGCGCTGGTTCGAATCACAGCTCAGCCGACGATATTTTCTCCCCCTCTACTAGACCTTGAGTGGTGGTCTGGACGCTAGTCATTCGGATGAGACGATAAACCGAGGTCCCGTGTGCAGCATGCAATTAGCGCACGTAAAAGAACCCACGGCAACAAAAGGGTTGTTCCTGGCAAAATTCTGTAGAAAAATCCACTTCGGTAGGAAAAACAAAACTGCACGCAGGAGAAAAAAAAAAGAAAAAAAAAAGGGTGGCGCTGTAGTGTAGCGACGCGCTCTCCCTGGAGAGAGCAGCCCGAATTTCACACAGGGAAATCGTTGTGATAAAAAGAGAAATACAAAAACTGAAAGAAAATGTCTGACCAACGCAGTTTTTCACACCAAGCCCCATTTCTTTGCAATCAACTTTCCCACTGCCTCTCTGTCCCTCATCTTCGCTGCAGTCTTTCAAATCCAGTCTGATGGCTCGCTTTTTCCCCTCCTGAATAATTCTCAACAGCTCATCCCTTTCTAGTAGGAACTAAAATAAAATAACTATCAGTGAGTGAGTTTTGATAGTTTCAGAATTTGTTGGTTGTATTTTTGATTGTGTTCTATTCATGATTGTGTGCTATGATTTGTGCGTGTGCATTGTGCGTGTGTGTGGGAGGTCGGGGGGGGGGGGGGTTGAATATTTTTTTTAATAATGTTCGGTATCTTGTGTTCGATTTTTCCTTTTTCGATATTTACAAATGTGTTCTATTTGTAAACGCCTAGGGCTTATTCTACAGTATTTCCAGCTGCATCCACACACGTCAATTTGGTAGGGGGGAAGAAAACTGGTTGATTTATTATTATTATTATTATTATTTCAGTATATTTCCTGCGTCCTCCCCCACTCCCACCCCCCCACATCAGTCTGACAGGGGAACCTGATGAGACTGTGAACTTCCCAGGTTTGAATGGGTTAAAGTCAGTTACACACTGTGGTAAAAAAACAAACAAACAAAAAAACAAAAAAACCCAACAAAATCTCACATTGCACTTTCTTTTTTTTCCTTTTCTTTTTTCTAAATAAAAATTGCACATGTTTCACTTACTTTTTTTCCTTTTTCAAATAAAAATCTCAAATCTGTTTTACCTTTCTTCTTTTTCCTTAACACCCCCCTCCTTTTCTCTTTCACCTTTTTTCCTTTCTTCTCTTTAAAAAGAAAAAAAAAAATCTCACAGCTGTTTCACCTTTATTTTTCTTTGTTTCTTTTCCCCTTTTTCTTTCACTACTCTTGAATTACTGAAAAAAATGAAAAAAGAAACCAGAAGGCTTGACATTTAAATCTTAAAAAAAAGGAAAAAAAAAAAAGAAAAAAAGTTTTAATGTAACACACACACACACACACAGAAATCCTCTTGGCCTACTCTTTTTTACTCTCTGTCACACACAAAAGACACACACTTACACACAATAAAAAAAAAAAAGCGCGCACACACAAAAAGATCACGAAACATACCAATCCGAAACATATTACACATTTGAAAACTGATCACTAAAAAAAACAAAACAAAAAAAACCAAAAAACAAGAGAAACCAACAAAACACGAAAAACAAATTTCTGATCCTAAACAAAAAACAAAACAAAAAAAAACACGACACAGAAAACATGTGTCCAGTAGAACCATCCATGACATTTTTCACACACAAAATCCTAGGACAAGACTGATTGTGAGATCTGTCTTTTACAAATACAAACACACACACACTCACCCATTACAGACAAAACAACAACAAAAAACCAAAACAAAACAAAAACCCAGCGATCATCTCTAAGGCAATGTTACACATTATTCACAATTCTCAGCCAAAAAATTAGATACACCATATTTTTACGGACCAGTAAGCGACTCCTCTTTTTTTTTTTTTTCCACTCAGCATCGAAGTACCTGCTTTATAATTTGGTGCGCCTAATATGTGGTTAAAATCTGTCAGAGCACTGTGTAATGAGTCTGAATCGTGGAAACTCTGGAAGCGGACTGAAAGAACAATGAGGCTACACGCGTAAAGGACTAAAACAACAGTGAAGAGAAACAACTCTCTCCGTTCACAAACTACACAGCTTCAAGTCAATGCTGCTCATGCTACCAATTCAGCAAGCACACCGGCAAAATAATAATAATAATAATAATAATGGTACTTATATAGCGCTAAATCTTGTGCATAAACAAATCAAAGCGCTTTCGCACCAGTCATTCTCACGCAAGCATAACTCTAAAACTGAAAAAAAAAAAAAAAAAAAAAAGACAAGGAAGAGGCAGGGAAGGGAGGCTATTTTGGGAAGAGGTGGGTTTTAAGGCCAGACTTGAAAGAGCTGAGTGTGGAGACTTGACGAAGCGAAAGAGGAAGTTCATTCCAATTGCAAGGTCCAAGACAGAGAAAGAACAGCGGCCAACAGTCGAGAGTTTGAATCTGGGTATGCGTAAATGGAGTGGATCCGAAGCTGATCGTAGTGAGCGAGATGGAGTGTAGAGGTGAAGGCAGCCACAGAGATAGGAAGGGGCTGATTTGTGAATACATAAAAGGTCCGCAGGAACAAACCCAGACACCACCACATAAAAAAAAAACCACGGAAACTCTGGCCTTGACCTTACACCGATCATTTGACATGCCCACACACAGCAGCAATGACAGGAGAAACGCACAAACGCAAACTGGCTTTTATCTCCAGACTGGCATAGCCTTTTAGTCCGGAATATGCCACACGGACTACATGGGCGATACAGAACGAACGTTTGTGGTAAGACTCTCTGTTGACAAAGTACATAACTTCAAAGTCAATGCTGCTTACACTACCGATTCAGCTTGCAAACCTTTTACTTCCAGACTGGCATAGCCTTTTAGTCATGAATATTCTTCACAGACATTACGGGTAATACAGAACAAACACTTTTTGTGGTAGCTCTCTCCATTCACAGGGTACACAACTTCAAAGTAAAGTGCTGCTTACGCTACTGATTCAGTTAACAAACCTTTTACTTCCAGACTGGCATAGCTCCTCGTCCTGAATAGGCTTCAAAGATTATACCGACAATACAGAATGAACGTTTGTGATTTATAACTCTCTACATTGACATGGTACACAACTTGAAGTCAATCCTGCTAATGCTACTGATTCAGCTAGCAAACCTTTTACCTCCAGACTGGTATAGCCTTTTAGTCCTGAATATGCCGCACAGATTATATGGACAATACAGAACGAATGTTTATGGTAACTCTCTCCATTCACAAGGTACACAACTTCTAGCCAATGCTGCTCACGCTACCCATTCAGCTAGCAAACCTTTCACTTTCTATTCAGAATGGCATAGCCTTTTTAGTCCTGATTTTAGAATATGCCACACAGACTATATGGACAATACAGAACGAACATTTGCGGTGGTGAATATGAATGAAAGATTCCCAAGATTCGGAACAACCGCATCTCGCCCACAACTCACCAAGGGAAAGCACAAACAGGACGGGTTCAAGAAGGCCGAGATGGACAGAGCAGACAAGCCAGCAGATGATGCCACACGTAATAGACAGTTCTCCAGACGGCACCTGGGTCCTACTCCACAGTGAACTTTCCGTTCTTCTTCTTCTGCGTTCGTGGGCTGCAGCTCCCACGTTCACTTGTATGTACACGAGTGGGCTTTTACGTGCATGACCGTTTTGACCCCGCCATATAGGCAGCCATACTCCGCTTTCGGGGGTGTGCATGCTGGGAATGTTCTTGTTTCCACAACCCACCGAACGCTGACATGGATTACAGGATCTTTAACATGCGTATTTGATCTTCTGCTTGCATATACACACGAAGGGGGTTCAGGCACTAGCAGGTCTGTACATATGTTGACCTGGGAGATCGTAAAAATCTCCACCCTTCACCCACCAGGCGCCGTCACCGTGATTCGAACCCAGGACCCTCAGATTGAAAGTCCAACACTTTAACCACTCGGCTATTGCGCCCGTCGAACTTTCCGTTCAAAACACAAACATGGCTGTGGTAGGTAGAGACAAACGACTGACCCATCGATGATCGACTTCACAATTATCGTTTTAATGCGTCTTGTGCTATGCTGCATCTTATAGTGTTAAAATTTTTAATTCTTTAAAAATTCAGAGGATGCTCCTTACATTCTAAAAAAAAAAAAAAACCCAGTGGTCTGTAAATTACAGGACTATACAGTGCCTGACGAGACATACGGAGCCATCGATGCTTCTAGTCCATGCATCTACAGATATGTGTTCTTCTAGCACCTTTGGTTCATCAAGTGTGGGAATAAAATCCATGAATCTCCAATGTTTTGTTCATCAATGTCATGTAGAAAAATTTTTTTTTTAAATCCATCACAACATTCAGTACAAAACCATTCCAGAATGTCTATCTTAAAAAAAAAAAAAAATCAAAAACGAAGACAGTGCAAGACACCATCCCAGATTAGTTGTCTTAAAAAACCATAGAGGAACAAGGTCTGGGAAAAAAAAAAATCCTATGCCCTGCTTTGTGGGTACACACATACACACACAAATCCATTTTTAGAATAAAACGTATGGGTCTTTTCCAACTCACTCATCCCTCGACAGGCAGCCACGGCTCTGTAGAAAGTATGGTGTTCTTCGGTTTACTTTTTTTCTTTTCCAATGCTAATCCGTAAATGCTATAAACAAATGTTTCTATGGGGAATGTTCAGTAAGAACTGTCTTGTCACGTAATCACGTAGTTTATTTGCTTTAGTTGTTTATGAATCTCTGTGCGTGCATGCATGTGTGTGTGCATGCATGTCTGCGTGCATGCATGAGTGCATATGCGCGCATGTGTGTGTGTGTGTGTGTGTGTTTTACACTGTCAATAATTTTGTTGTTATTGTTATCTTTATTTCTTGTTTTTAACTTTTCATATCTGATGGATTATTTTATTGTCAATAATTTTGTTGTCTTGTTTTCACCTTTTTATGTCCGATTGATTATTTGTTTTCATTTCATGGCCTGATCTCTTTTAACTGCCCTCTCTTACTTACGTTTCAAATGACATGTGTATGTTTGTGGGGGTGTTTGAGTGAATGCTTTCAGTGCTCTTGTACAGCGCACAGAGCTTCAAGAATATGCACTGTAGCAGGACATCTTGTTCATGTTCTGACCCATAAAACAAAATGGGGCGTGGGGGTGGGGGTGGGGGCGCAGCCAAAGACTGTGCGACCTGTGTGAAAAATGGGTGAAAAAAAAACCCCACATAGATCGAAACGCATGGAAATATGAGAAAAGCCCTTCTATCTGTTGAAGAACGTCGAGGGGAAAAAAAAATGTCGCACACGGTGAGGATATAAACCAACATAAACCAATGACGAACAATGCTGTTCAAGTTTCTGGTCAGGTTCAAACCCCACCCCACCCCCATCGCCTCTCAGTCCATGACGTAACACTTGGCCAAGGCCTGCCTTGCAGTTGTTTGTTGTTGTTTTTTTTTTAGCAAACACTGTGAGCAGCAACTACTGACTGGATGAAAGCAACTCTGGCAGAAGTGACAAGCTTTTGAGAACAATCTTGCTCGCTTTTTTTCTTTCTTTCTTTTTTTGCTTAAATTTTTTTTTTTTTTTTTTTCAAGTCACGCTGCCTTGTACACATGCTCCACTCAATACCCATGAAACCTACACTGCATGGTCTCACATAAACACACACACACACACACACACACACACACACACACACACACAAAATATCATGCATCAACTCCAGGTCGTTTCACATTTTGGAACAACACATCCCGTAAGATGGCAGAGTCAAGTATAAAGCGGAAACAACCAAATTTTGAAAAAGAGAAAAAGTAAAAAAAAAAAAAAAAAAAAATTATACACACCAAGTGAAGACTGATGATCAGCATCAGCACAGCATGAGTCAAGGGGGGGGGGGGAGTAGGGGGGGGGGGAGAAGAGGAGAGAGGAGGAGAAGAGAGGAGAATATAACGTAAGATAAATGGGGTTGGGGGAAGAAGAAACCGTTGCCCAACATCACAGCACAACCTGCTCTGTTTCTGAGTATGAACCGAGACGCCGGTGACACGGTGGAATGAAAAGCTGGCACACACCTCCCGCCCCCCCCCCCCAACCACACCCCATCACACACACAGCACCACCACCACCACCACATAATACACACACACCACCCCATCACACACAAAACACACACTTACACAATAACACTACCCCACCACAAACACACACACAACACAACACCACCACCCAGTAATTCATACACACCACACCCAATCACACACAAGCACAATAACACCACCCCACCACACACACACAACACAACACAGCACCACCACCCCATTATTCACACACACCACACCCAATCACACACACACACACACACACACACAATAACACTACCCCATCACACACACACACACACACACATCACACCATACCACACAACACATGCAAACATCACACACACACACAAACAAACAAAAAAAACACATCCAATCACACACACATACAACCAGCACGCTAACCAACCAACCCCCCAACACCCCCACACACACACACACAAAAAAAGACCAAACAAGCTGTGTAGAGCAGTGCACAGACACGCAAACACACACACACACACACACACGCATGTGTTGTGTGCGCACGCGCGCGTTATAGCGGACAATACTCTACTCCTGCTTGACCGGCTGTGAACGGCTGGAGGGTCGCTTGGACGGCGCCACAAACATGAAGTAGACGACGGCCGCGATGCCCAGGAGGTGCAACCAGAAGAACAGAGATCTGCAAGCAAAAGACACAGGCTACATTTTGTGTGTGTGTGTGTGTGTGTGTGTACACAGGCTACATTGTGTGTGTGCGTGTGTGTGTGTGTGTGTACACAGGCTACATTGTGTGTATGTGTGTGTGTGTGTGTGTGTACACAGGCTACATTTTGTGTGTGTGTGTGTGTGTGTGTGTGTACACAGGCTACATTGTGTGTGTGTGTGTGTGTGTGTGTGTGTGTGTGTGTACAGGCTACACTGTGTGTGTGTGTGTGTGTGTACACAGGCTACACTGTGTGTGCATGTGTGTGTGTGTGTGTGTGTGTGTGTGTGTGTGTGTGTACACAGGCTACATTGTGTGTGTGTGTGCGTTTTCCTACAACTGAGGCACTTGCTTGAGTGCAGTAAGATTCCCCCCCCCCCCCACCACCACCCCTTCACCCTCAATGATTTTTTTTTTGTAAACATGAAGTAGACAATGGTCTCGATGCCCAGTGTGTGCGTCCAGAAGAACAGAGATAATCTGCACGCACAAGATACAGGTATCTTTAAAAAAAAATTTTTAATTACCGTAAAGTTCGGTCTATAAGCCATGACTTTTTACCCCAGCTTCAACCTCTGCGGCGTATACAATGATGCGGCTTATTTGAGGATTTTAACGATCCTGGGAGTGTCACATTCTCGTCTATTTTTAGCTGCCTTTCAACTCACCAAAATCATGATTCCTGTCCGTGAATTTTTGGATGAGCTTCAGGATAGTGTGCTAACTGTTCACGTTTTATAAATCAAATCCACACACATTGAAGCCTTCAGATCAGCATTCTGTGCTACTCTGCTCAAGCGTACACCCTCATCATTCCGAAAACGCGACGTAATGCCTATGATGCAGCCTTCAAATTGAAGACGATCGACCTAGCAGACGACAGTGCAAGTGGTTCACCAGCGACCTCCACTTTGCGTTCATGTTCATGAAGTGAAAGCGAGGCTGAAGTCAGTGACAAGATGGCGGAGGAAGCTGTGCTGGTTCTCTTTAACTCGGACATTGAAGACGAAGATTTCAGTGGATTCAGTTAGCAGGATGACGTTGAATAAATATGACTATCCCTAAATTATGGATCTTATTTTTGTTGTGTTCATTTAAAAAAATTTTTTGTGGCATTAGCAGTATTTTCGCTTGCTTTTCTTTGTGTTGTTCCCACTTGTGTTTATTTCATAACCTACAGTATTGACAGCTTTTCTGTAGTATCAGTATGTGTTCCCGTACCGGAAATAAGTGCGGCTTATAAGCCAGTGCGGCTTATGTATGTATGAAGTTAAATTTTTTCCTAAATTTAGCGGGTGCGGCTTATATACCAGTGCGCTCAACAGACTGAACTGTGCGGTAACTCATTCAACCCCGAGTCCCAGAAACGCCCTGGCATCCCAATTCGTTTCGTCACAACGGCGTCCACGCTCCTACGAAGGCACAAACTGCAAACCACGGGTACACGTTTCTACGCTGGCACAAGCTGCAAACAAAGGGAACTAACTGCTAGAGTATTTCCAGCTGTGTGTGAGACCCCTATGTGCCAATTTGGAGAGAGGAGAAACACCCTGTTGTTGATTTTCTTTCATTTTTCTGCAACAATATGGTGTGGGATACTGCCAAGGCTGTAAACTCCCTGGGGCTGAATGCGTTAAAAGTTAAAAGGTGCCGCAGCATTGAGAGATGTGTTCTGAAAACAAGAGTAATACACACAACACAATTATAAATAATATTAAATAAT
>JAAQRG010100622.1:0-11264 GCA_011634625.1 Babylonia areolata | reverse complement strand
CCCACGCCCCACCCCCTACCACTTACGACAGCATCAACATTGACTACTATTACTGTCAACAAACCAGTTGTTGGTGAAACATGTTCAATGATCATATTGGGGATTTTGTTCTGGGGGGAAAATGTTCGATTACTTCTGCTGCTACTGCTGTTGCTATTTCACCTACTGCTGCTGCTGCTTCTGCCCTGCTGCTGTTACTACTACTACTACTAACTCTGCTGCTGCTTCTGCTGCTACTACTACTGCTACTACTACTACTACTACTACCCTCCACACTTCTACTGTCACTGGTGTTAGTGCTGCAGCAGCGACACCTACGTCTGTTGAAACGTATAACAGTTGTGGCTGTATAGAAAAGTGGGGAAAATAGATCGTACAACTGATTTTTCAAAGTGGGTAGTTGGGGGAGGCTGTACGGCTGTAAAGGACGATGAATACACGACTGACACAGACAATGACAGCCACCCAGAACAGAAGACTGACACAGACAATGACAGCCACCCAGAACAGAAGACTGACACAGACACATTGACAGCCACCTAGAAGAGAAGACTGACACAGACACTGACAGCCATCCAGAACAGAAGACTGACACACACAATGACAGCCACCCAGAACAGAAGACTGACACAGACACTGACAGCCATCCAGAACAGAAGACTGACACAGACACTGACAGCCACCCAGAACAGAAGACTGACACACACACCGACAGCCACCCAGAACAGAAGACTGACACAGACACTGACAGCCATCCAGAACAGAAGACTGACACACACACTGACAGCCACCCAGAACAGAAGACTGACACAGACACTGACAGCCACCCAGAACAGAAGACTGACACAGACACTGACAGCCATCCAGAACAGAAGACTGACACACACAATGACAGCCAGCCAGAACAGAAGACTGACACACACACTGACAGCCACCCAGAATGGGAAGACTGACACACACACTGACAGCCACCCAGAATGGGAAGACTGACACACACACTGACAGCCACCCAGAACAGAAGACTGACACACACAATGACAGCCACCCAGAACAGAACACTGACACACAATGACAGCCACCCGGAACAGAAAACTGACACGCACAATGACAGCCACCCAGAACAGAAGACTGACACAGACACTGACAGCCATCCAGAACAGAACACTGACACACAATGACAGCCACCTAGAACAGAAGACTGACACAGACAATGACAGCCACTCACAACAGAAGACTGACACAGACAATGACACCCACTCAGAACAGAAGACTGACACAGGTAATGTGATCCTGTGTGAAGGTGCCGAGGTACCCGTAACCCACCCAGCGACGAGGACCTTGACCTGGAAGAAACCCCGGTAAGTTTGCTACATGGTCGTCATCATCATCATCATCTTCATTATCACCACTGTCGTCGTCGTCTATGAGTCTCTACGTCTCTATGCCTCAACATTGCCCTCATTATAGTCATCATCATCATCGTCATTGGTTTCATCTCGATCGTCGTCTGTCGTCGTCGTTATATCAAGGTTGTCATCATCATCGCTGTGTTAACACTGTCATCATATCGTAATCCTTCCTTCTTTGGCTCACTTGTGTAAACAAAGTGAGTCTATGTTTTAACCCGGTGTTCGGTTGTCTGTGTGTTTGTGTTTGTGTGTGTGTGTGTGTGTGTGTGTGTGTGTGTGTGTGTGTGTGTGTGTGTGTGTGTGTGTGTGTGTGTGTCTGTGCGTCCGTGGTAAACTTTAACATCGACATTTTCTCTGCAAATACTTTGTCAGTTGACACCAAATTAGGCATCAAAATAGGAAAAATTCATTCTTTCCAATTATCTTGTTTAAAACCTCTGGGATGGGGACAACAAACAAAAAATGAAGCCTAATTATATGCAAACTGCATTTACTGTTATATTTATATTTTTTGTATTCTCTAAACTTGGCACTTTGATCTGATATTCTGACACAACAAGAAGAGCAGTCATTATCATTTTTTGTTCAATCAGGAACTTCTTTTGCTAAGCATGGACGTTTTATTTATTTTGCCAAGGTTTTAAAAAAAAAGAAATTAATCTGTAATTAATGCTAGGGGACTTGATTTGCTTTAAACTGATCTTTCTCATCTTAAACATTACATTTTGAAATTATACTCAATACATAAAAAGCTTGTGTGTTTTACTCTCAGTGTACAGGGCTTTCACTATGTTCATTCGCCCAAGTGGTCTTTTTTGGAAAATACTAAAATCAATACGACGAGTGGACTTTACAGATCTGTTGGCTGAGCCCTGAAGGTCATGGGCAAAAATCAATTGCGTACACATATTTATACACATTCAAAGCGCGTGTTCATATTCTTCGCGAGCGGGAACGACGCCATTTTGTTTCAAGTTGTTGGCCTGCCCGTTCAATCCTATATTCAATGGACAATACACGATAACATGTGATGGAAAGTTGGAGAAAGAGACTGTTAAATATTTATTCAGAGAAAGATTTGTGAACGCCTTATCACTTACTGGGTTATGCCCCAAACTGCCACAAAAATATCCACAGAATCAGTCGGTATTCACAGTTAAAAATTGTAAACCATGCGAGTTAATACCCTTGAATTGATCACGATGAAACGCAAAAATTTCCAGTCTTGACTTTTCTCAAAATGAAGTCTTTTTCACTTCTTACGACGTTTAGAAGTACTTGTACTTGGCTCTACATGTTATTAGTTTAACAAAATACTCAATTTTCATATCAACTTTAAAACTAGAATGAACATAAAAGAGAAATTGAATCGACCGTGTCGTACTACATTCCCGGCGGGTGTAACTAAACTTGTATATCTATCTAGATCTAGTGAAAACGGCTAAATGTTGCAGTGTGATTGCGGCGATAGTCATTAAAAAGATTTTTTTTATTGCCCTTAAAGATTTTTTGAATGCCCAAGATACACCAGAGTAATATGATTTAAACAGCATTCTCACTGCGAATGCCGCAATTGATTTATCGCCCTTTAAAAAAGTATGTTCAAACATTAAATTTTAGAACGTCAGTTAAGGAGCCACGATAGTGTAATGGATAAGGCAGTTTCTTCTCACCCGAACACGCGGGGTTCGAATCTGGTTAGGACTTCCCTTTTTTTTATATTCTTTTTCTTCTTTTTTTTTTTTTTTAAACGCGAAGCTTTATAATAACAAATACAGAACACATTTTAACGAGTACATTTTTAAAAAGTGTATCACAAGTGAGTCTCGAAGGCCTTGCCTCTCTTGTTTTTTCTTTGTTGTTGTTGTTGCTGTTCTGTCCGGTTTTAAATGACGCTGTTTTTTTTGTTTTGAAAGAATTTCCAAAGATCATTTTGTTTCACATTTTGACCAGTTATTCCTTTGATCAGTTAGTTGGATGAGGTAGTCAGTTTGTATTTATAGTTTAAAAAAACAAACAAACAACTTTTTCATTTATTTATGTATTTTGTCTAACGTAGCATTTTGTGAGCAAGACATTAAACTGAAAACCGTGGCTCTGAAAAGAAAAGAATACGGACTATTGTATTGTATCGTATTGTATTGTATTGTATTGTTGGCGCATTGAATTGTATTACTAATTGTCACAATAGATTTCTCTGTGTGAAATTAGGGAAACTCTCCCTGGGGAGAGCCGTATCGCCACAGTACAGCGCCACCCACATTTTTTTTTGTTTTGTTTCGTTCTGTCTGCAAGTGTAGTTGCTTTACGATGAAAAATGAATTTATCTCCAGGACTTTGCCGGGAAAAAAAACCCATCCTTTTTGTTGCCATGAGTTCGTTTACATGCGCAAACTGCATGTTGAACACAGGGAGCTCAGTTTATCATCTCATTCGTGAGACTAGCACCCAGCCCACCACCATAGGTCTAGACCAGGAAACTGGGAGTTAGGAGGGGGCGGAAGGGGGGGGGGTGTAAAAAAAAATTCCGGCCAGTGAAGAGGATTTATTTTATTTTTTATTACCTTTTTATTCAAGATTTTACAAATATAGTGGATACGAAAAGGCATACAAGAAAGAAAAAAAAAGAGGGAAAAATACACAGAAAAATTCAGAAGAATACAAACGGAACACGCTTACATAACTTGCCATTTAGTTACATAACCTGTATATCTCATGCGTGTCCACAGCTGCACACACCCACACACACCCACACACACACACACACAGAGTGACACACTCACAGTGACACTCACACACACACACACACACACACACACACACACACACACACACACACACACACACACACGGATGTAAAAAAAAGCAGTTGTTGTTTATTCAATTACCATCTTGAAAAAAAATGACGTCTTGACAGACACACTTTTTTATACTGACAATACGCTGAACTACTGTCATATCTTTTTTATGTTTTGTTTATTGCATTTAGCGGAAGAATGTTAAAAAAACAAACAAAAACAGAGGATGGAGGAACATACACACTCACTCACACACACACACACACACACACACACACACACACACACACACACACACACACACACACGTAACGCACGCACGCAGGCACACACACACACACACACACACACTTATTCATCATCGGTGAAAATGACAACACTATACACCAGTACAGTTTCTGTCGAAACAGTGAAAAAAACCCAACAACAAACAAACAAACAAAAAAACAAAACACACAAACAATACAATAAGATGAACTAAAATGAACTAAAATAAAATAAAGTAAAATAAAACGATATACAATAAAAAAAAAAAAAAAAAAATAAATAAATAAATAAAATAACGGAAAACAAAAGAAAATTAAATAAAAACAAATAGTATGAAAATAAAATGAACAAAAGTTAAATAAAATAAAGTGCAGTAAAATAAAATAAGAAAAAAAGCAACAAATAGTATAAGAATAAAATGAACTAAAATGAAATAAAATATAGTAAAATAGAAGAGAATAAAATAAAATAAAATAAAATAAAATAAAATAAAAATAAAGATGAAACAAAAAAGAAAAAAAACCAAAAAAAAACCCCAACAACCAACGATCTGTCAAACAGGTACGAAGGTTCCAGCACCATTTCCGCCCTCGCTCCATGTTCGACTTTCTGGAGCAGAAGCTGACGACCCGTGGCAACTCTTACCGGTCCTCGGGGCCTGGCGATGATACCCCGGGTGTCCGTGGGCTTGATAACGGGTGCAGTGGCCGTTGGGGCGCTGACCACTCACCGGCCGCTGACCACATCGGCTTGTCTTCCTTCAAAGTGCACAGCAGCAGCAGCAGCCCTGCTAACCAATAAACTGACTTGGATCCGTGATGATCCCATGATTGGTATGTCTGGTACGGTGCTAACACAGACACGATGAATTAAAGTTAAAAGCTATTTATATACTGCGAACTATACCTTGAAAATGATCCCCCACTTCACCCCACCCCACCCTCCTCTTTGTACAAAAATTCATTCGAAAGATGGGGATGGTTGTGGGGGTGGGTACTTTAGCAGAAATCCCCTATTTTTTCCCTGCGGTTTTTTTGTTGTTGGTTTTTTTACTTTTTGTTTTTTGTTTGTTTCTTTTTTTCAGTGTGTACTCCATGCGTGAGAAGTCATTCCTTCAATTCGCGATACTGTCGGGAGGTTGCGCACACGCTTTCGTCGGGAACATTAATTTTCCGTCGGGACTCCCCGGTTATTTTTAGCGAGAACCGCGAGTTCATGCGCATCTCCACTGCCGGTTTTTCCTGGTCACAGAAATGCTAACATTTAGTAGTGGAAATCGCCTGTTCCGACAAAAGGATTTTAAACTATGCCGGTGAGTATTTTTGCAAGTTATTTTTTGTTTTATAATTACACCAGTTATTTGCTTTAACTCTCTCCATACGAACGGCGAAAGAGACGACGTTAACAGCGTTTCACCCCAATTACCATCATCAAAATATTGCAAGCGGAAGGCTTTTATACTGAAGAGGTGAATGTTGACAAAGAATACCACAATTCTGACGACGGAAGCTAAAGGTTGGGTCATTCAGACACCCACTGGACATCCAAGGGGTCTGTGTAGAGAACAGAGGACTGGCCGTACTGAGTGAGTTAATCTTCTATGTTTACTTTGAGCGTGTTTCTTGTCAAATCTCTGCCACTCAAGTATTCGAAGTGTTCTGTCTAAAATTCAGCACAGAGCCTCATCTGGCTTCGACTTTGAAGAGACTTGACACGCCGAATATCAGTTTGAAGCATTATTTTATCCACAGCACGCATACATTTTCATGTCTATGTGAAATTGAGGGAAGAGGAAATTGTTGTTTTGGACAACTGTCGACGAGACCTTTTATATATATTCCGTTTCAAGGCAAAGGTTCCAAGCCGATTACGTGATCTGCTTTCTGTCATTTGTTTACGCCAGATCTCGATCAGAGGAAATCTGTGAAATTTAAAAAAGAAAAGATCTTAAAGTAATAAACTTACCGCGTTGCTTTCGTATATGTCTTGAGTTCTAAAGACCTTTTTGACGACGTAGTTTTTGTTTGGTTCAGTTTGTGCAAAGAAAATGATGTGGTCGAAAAGTCACGGTTGTCCGAAGAAAGGCAGTGCACACTCAGAAAACCCCATGACGTTATATGACCTTTTTTTGTCGCACAGCAAGCGACGAAAGGTTCCCGACGAAAGCGTGTGAACTATTTCCCCAATGTCAACTCATGACGCTCTTGTCTCCTTCAAAGATACAGAGGTTATCCAGCGCCGAGAGTTGAAATTCAACTGTATACTGAAGATTTGTTTCACGGCACACTGGTGACCTTTATTGACTTCGAGAACTGAACGTCCAAGGATCAGACCTACCGTTATCTGCAAGCAGTACTAACTTATAACGCAGATTTACCAAGTGTATAACTGGTACTGGAGACCTTAGTTATGAGGAGCGCCTAGCTCTATTTAAACTGCCCAGTCTAGAATTCAGGCGATTAAGAAGTGATCTCAATGAAGTATTCATTATTATGCACAATATTTATGATCCCCGCACTACCTCTTCCCTGTTCACCTTGGCAACAGTTGGTAAGACTCGAGGGCAGAACTTCAAACTGAACAAGACAAACTTTGTAACTAACCAGTTCCACAATTTTTTACTAACCGTATCATTAATCAGTGGAATAACCTTTCCTCCGACACCATCAATGCATCATCAGTAAACGCCTTCAAAAACCAAACTGACAAAACTTTTAAGGGCCATGTATTTTCCATCGATTTAAATCTTTATTGAGTCAGAAATAAATGTAGCATACACTATGCCTGATTAAACCTTGGAACAGTTCACTATATAGTGATCCAAATGCACATAAATGGACACTATTATGAGGTCAAAAGGGCTTCTAGCCTATAGCCGAATATTTCTGTGATTCTGTGGAAACGCTGGACACTGAAACACGACATGCGTCATGGGTTGTTCTTTTTTTCTTTAAAGAACAACAACAAAAAAAAAAAAACAATAAATACGCCACGACACATCGACTTCTCGTGCAAGAGTTCTATTCTTAATCTCAAGATCGAAATCTGCATGGCTTTGAAAAGCAACACTATCCCAAATAGCAATCTGAATTTTAATTATTTCTTCTCTCTCTCTCTCTCTCTCTCTCTCTCTCTGTCTCTGTCTCTGTCTCTGTCACTGTCTCTGCCTGTCTCTGTCTGTCTCTGTCTGTGTTTCTCTCTCTCTCTCTCTATCTCTCACTCTCTCTCTCACACTGTCTTTGCCTGTCTCTGTCTCTCTCTCTCTCTAAGTGGGGGAGGAGGGTGTTGTTTATGGGCGTTTTCTGACTAGTAGGCGTTTACAACGTAGTTTATAGTCGTTATACAGTTAACTGAGTTTCAGATAAACTGTAACTGTAGATGTGTGAATGTCTGCTGGCAGTACGCTGTACTTTTTCGGGGATCCCCGAGTATTGTTGGTTCAACGTTGAGAGAAGATTATACTCCCACAATGTTGGTGAAGAGAAGAAAAGTCAGTGTAGCTCTTCATCTGGTGTACAGGGAGAAAGCTTGGGATGGTGCTGAATTATTGTTGTTGTATTTATGTGTCTTTCTGTCTGTTCGAGTCTGTCTGTCTGTCTCAACCTCTGTGCCTGTGTGTTTCTCTGTCTGTCTGTCTGTCTTTGTCTTACTCTGTGTCTCTCTCTAACCCTCTTTCTGTCTCTGTTTCGATCAGTCTGTCTGCCCCCCCCCCCCACTTCGTCTCTGTCCCCCCCCCCTCTCTCTCTCTCTCTTCAAATACTAACAGTTTATGATATTTGTTGTTATTGTTTTTGTTGCTGTTGTGTTGTTGTCAAAATAAGAGGTAGAAGCTGATGATGAAGGTGGTAAGAGAGTGTTCAAAGATGGTGTATGTGCTTGTTATTGGACACAAGCCTCAATAAACGATTAGCCAAGTGGGTTTTTAAATAAGTTATTGACAAAATGTGCTTTATGGACTGTTTAGTATGTCTTTTTCCGTTCAGTGCACTTGACACTGTAATGGAGGATCGTATCCCCTTGACATAAAGGCTGTAGTTAGGCCAATGTAAGAGGAATTTTTTTTTTCTTAAAGTCTGAAGCGTCTCTCCAAATAATATTGAAATACATATGTAACATGAATCCAAATGCATTTTTTATTATGTGTGTCTGCATTATTTTATGCGTGTATATGATATTTCGTCATCCATGCAGGTACAACAAGAGCATTTTTATGAATATATAATCAGTGTATTTGAGTTTCTGAATGTCCTGTTTGTTGTTGTACTTCTACATCCCTTTGTTACTTTTGTGAATATTTTGATGAATTCATTTCCTTTTTGCTCTAGGAACAGGATGTACAAAAAAATTAAATGCTGATTCCATTTCCACATAAACAAAGAATCGTACGTTCGTTCGTTCTGCGTGTGAGCCGGTGTAGAGGAGGGTGTGTGTGGTGGAGGTTGTAAAATGTCCTGTCACACATTCTGGTGATTGTAGACAAAGTTAATTGGGGTCTGGCGTGTCAGTCTGTGCGTACGCGCACGCTGACACGTGTGTGCAGACTGAGAGCAGTGAAGAGTGCTGCTGTTGTCATTCAGTTCAAGAACCCGGTGTTGTGCGGCAAGCATCCTGGCCCACACCTATGTTTTGTCTGTCAGAGCACTCTTGGCAATGACAGTGGGGGTTCTCCTTCCTCCCCCCGCCCCCGATCCCCCCATTTTATCCACAGCCATTTTGTTACGTGTTTACTCTGTTGTCACGCAGTTGTTGTTGTCGTCGTTGTCGTCGTTTTCCCATCAGTATGACATCCTAAGAAAGAAATGTTATTGTGTTTTGAGCTGTTGTTCATGATAATCATCTTCAATTCGTTCTTGTTTCTGTGATTATTTATCTATTTGTTTATTTGTTTGTTTATTTATTTATTCATTCATTTATTTATTTATCTATCTATTTATTTATTCGTTTGTTTGTTTTTTGCTTATGAATTTGTCTATTTAATGTTGTTCAGTGTTTTTTTAATTGTATTATTTATTCATTATTCATTTGTCTATTATAGTGATGGCCTAGGCCTAGAGGTAACGCGTCCGCCTACGAAGCGAGAGAATCTGAGCGCGCTGGTTCGAATCACGGCTCAGCGCCGATATTTTCTCCCCCTCCACTTGACCTTGAGTGGTGGTCTGGACGCTAGTCATTCGGATGAGGCGATAAACCGAGGTCCCTTGTGCAACAGTGTACTTAGCGCACGTAAAAGAACCCACGGCAACAAAAGGGTTGTTCCTGGCAAAATTCTGTAGAAAAATCAACTTCGATAGGAAAAACAAATAAAAACTGCACGCAGGAAAAAATACAAAAAAATGGATGGCGCTGTAGTGTAGCGACGCGCTCTCCCTGGGGAGAGCAGCCCGAATTTCACACAGAAAAATCTGTTGTGATAAAAAGAAATACAAATACATTTGTTTGTTATTGTGTACTCTGTGTCTGACGGACGTGCTTTTGTAAAGCACTTTGAGATGCTTGATCATCTCGCTAAGGTATTGGTAAAATCGTTAATTCCGAAAGCAATATTCTGTGAAATCTATAGAATTATGGCTCTCCCATTTCAGTGCAGGTGAAACTGACACAAGGGAGGTTCCCTCGACGGATTATGAATAATGATGACGACGTTTATCAGTTCGTTTATTTCTTGTCTTTGTTCCCCTTCTTCTTTATTCGCTGGTCAGGCATCTGCTTGACAGATGTGGTGTAGCGTATATGGTTTTGTCCGAACGCAGTGACGCCTCCTTGAGCTACTGAAAACTGAAACTGAAACTTTATTCGTTCAGTATCTCTACCACTGTGGTGCTTGTTGTTCCATTAATTAAAGCAACAGCCACTGATCGGATTGGCTACACATTTCACAAGTACTGGCCACCCATTTTGATCAGACTGTTCACACATTTTGGCTGGATTGGCCCTACTTTTTGTTGTTGTTTTTATTATTTGAACAAGCCACAAATATTGGTCGGAATGGTCACACATTTTGATACAATTGTCCACAATTCTCTCTCTGGACTGGCCATATATTTTGACTTTTATAATAGAATTGTCCTCTTTTTATTCAGAACTGGCCACGCATTTTGATCGGAGTGGCTACACATTTTGGTAGACTGGCCACGATTTTTGATTTTTTTCCTGGAATGGCTACACATTTTTGATCGGACTGGCCACAAATTTGGATTGGATGTCGCTCACCTCTCCGTCCGATGCGACTGACACGAAAGTATTAATGTTTACCTGTATTATCAGTATTGATTTGCTGTCCTTTGTATGTATGTACATAATATTGTTGTTCCAGCTGTACAGCCTATTTCTAATCGCAGTTTAATACTTACCAGATAGACCAAATGCTTTTCACAAAGGGTGTTCTGGCAATGATTTAATACTAAGGCGACATTTATTTGTTTGTTTGTTTTCCCAGCATTTTGGTGATTATTGTCCCATCATATGCTGTGCCCAAACAATTTGATTAGATCGACCACAAGTCTGTTGAAAGCTTTTCTTGAGTAGACATCACAACTTGACTGGACTGGTCACAAAGTTCGTACTGACTGGCAATACAATGTCGACTGGACTGGCCACAAAGTTCGTCTTGACTGGCCATTCAATGTTGACTGGACTGGCCACAAAGTTTGTCTTGACTGGCCATACAATGTCGACTGGACTGGTCACAAAGTTCGTCTTGACTGGCCATTCAATGTTGACTGGACTGGTTACAAAGTTCGTCTTGACTGGCCATTCAATGTTGACTGGACTGGTTACAAAGTTCGTCTTG
>JAAQRG010100610.1:0-11267 GCA_011634625.1 Babylonia areolata | reverse complement strand
TTTTTTTTTTTTTTTTTTCCCCTGCGTGCAGTTTTATTTGTTTTTCGTATGGAAGTGGATTTTTCTACAGAATTTTACCAGGGACAACCCTGGCACTGGATCAGCAGGCTTTCAATGCTGGGCAGGTCGCTCCTCTCTAGGAACTGGAGGTTGGAGACCCTGTCTTGCCACTTTATGCCGAGGATCTTTCGTAGGCATCTCTGGTGAAACCACAATGCTGGCAGTCCACAGGGAACAACTGATGTCAAGCAGACAGGAGGCCACACAACATCAAACTAATTATTTACTTTTAATACTTTATAAATAATTTCACTATTTCAGAGGTTAAGGTTAGGGCTAAGAAGAGATCTATGGTCCATTCTCCGTTTTAGAGGGGGAAAAAATGTGACATTTCTTTAGTCTCTACAAACAATAATCTGCATGCAGAAATACCACAAAACAGCAAACAAACTGCTACCGCCTACATACAACACGCATTACCTACTCCCACTATACACAGATACACACATTTTACCGACCCCTCTCCATCCCAAAAACTGCAGCTTCATGCACACAGCTTTATCTCCCCCCACACTCCCACCCCCCGAAAAAAAACCCACAAATATACTTCAATGCCCCTTAACACACACACACACACACACACACACACACACACACACAGAGGGCAGGATGTAAAAAAGCTGTATAAGCTTATATTTTTACCCTCAGTAATGATCATTTTGACTTCACTTGACTTCACACACACACACACACACACACACACACACACACACACACACCTGCATGTACGCCGACATGGGCTTGCTCAGGAAGGGCAGGTGGGGGTTGGCAAAGGTCAGACAACTCTGGAACTCGGAGGGGTTCTCCTCCTGCGAGATGTCGGGGCCCAGGTATCGCGGCCATGACTCCACAGACGCCAGCGAGTTCCGGGAAATGAAGGTGTCCACAAACCTGTAGAACCGGCTGGTGTCCTCTCCTTTCTGAAAAAAAAATCCAGTATTTTTTTCTGTCAGCTTTTTTTTTTTCTTTTTTTTTTTGCAGAATGGTTAAGACGGACAAACCCAGGTGTGGCCATGTATGGAGGAATCTAAATGAGCGGTGTGGGAGTAATGCCACTGAAATGGTGCAGATGATGGGGCAGCAAAAACAAACAAACAAACAAAAAAAGGACAGTTATCTGCCACTACAGTGTCTATGAGGGTTTGGGTTCTAAATCCCGGTCTCACCCTTACTCCCAAAGTTTGACTGGAAAATCAAAACTGGGCATCTAGTCATTCAGATAAGGCGACTTGTGGAGCGTTAGCCCAGTGTGGTAAAGCGTCTGCCAAGGAAACGCGAGAATCTCGGTCTCTGGACCTTACCTCACACCTGGAACGAGATTTCTCTCTTGCTTCGTCTAATCTCTTTCCAAGTGTGAGGGCCTTAAAACCTTCCCCTTTCCAGATCAGCTCCTCTCCATTAAACCCTCCTTCTTTCCCTGTCTAAACTTTCTCCAGCCTTTTATTAACATGTATGTATAAGTTTTTGTCTTTCATCCCCTTTGAGTTATACACACACACACACATACACACACACACTCACACACACACACACACACACACACACACACACACACACACCATCACAACACACCAACACAATATCACATACCAAAAGCAACATCACACAACCCAACAACAACAAAACACCACTACAACAACAAACACACACACACACACACACACACACACACACACACACAAATACACACACACACACACACACCTTCCCCTTCTTCAGGCGGTCCCTGCGGTCGTCCTTGTGCAGCATGTAGATGGGCGAGGGGCAGACGGCCAGGGCCAGGCACAGCGCCCCCTCCACCAGCAGCTGCTGCATGCCGATGACGTGGAAGGGCGGGAAGGTCGGAGGGTAGTGGGTGGCGCCCTCTGCCGGCCGCTCCAGCCAGCGCTGCACGCGGCTGAAGTCAGGGGGGATCAGGCTGACCAACCAGCACACCAGGGAGAGGTAGCTCTTGGGCAGGGCGTTGATGACTGCATAAAAGAAGAAGGGTGGGGGTGGGTTGGAGGAGGGGGGGAGAAGATGAAGAAGTCTAAATCCCCTTTGTCGTGAACAGATAATAAACTAGAGAAGGATGAGGAGAAGAAAGAAGCAGAAGAGTCTGAACCACCATGTTGTGAATCGATGATAAACCAGTGAGCAGAAGAAGAGTGTGAATCATCTTGCAGTAAATCTCCTTGCCGTGAATAGATAATAAAACCAGTGAGAAGATGGAGCAGGAGGAGGAGAGGAAGAAGAGTCTAACTCCCCTTGTAGTGAACTGATAATAAACCAGTGAGAAGAAGAAGAAGAAGGAAAAGTCTGAATCATCTTGGAGTGAATAGATAATAAACCAATGTGAAGAAGGCAAGTCTAAATCACTTTATAATGAAAAATAGATAACACACTAATGGAAAGAAGAGTCTAAATCACCTTGGAGTGAACAGATAATAAACCAGTGTGAAGAAGGCAAGTCTAAATCACTTTATAATGAAAAATTGATAACAAACCAATGTAAAGAAGAACAAAAAGAAGAAAAAGAGTCTAAATCACCTTGGAGTGAATAGATAATAAACCAGTGTGAAGAAGGCAAGTCTAAATTACTTTGTAATGAAAAATTGATAATAAACCAATGTAAAGAAGAACAAAAAGAAGAAAAAGAATCTAAATCACCTTGGAGTGAACAGATAATAAACCAGTGTGAAGAAGACAAGTCTAAATCACTTCATAATGAAAAATTGATAACAAACCAATGTAAAGAAGAACAAGAAGAAGAAAGAAGAGTCTAAATCACCTTGGAGTCAATAGATAATTAACCAGTGTGAAGAAGACAAGTCTAAATCATTTGTAATGAAAAATTGATAACAAACCAATGTAAAGAAAGAGAGAAAAGAAGACGAGTCTAAATCACTTTGTAATGAAAAATAGATAATAAACCAATGTAAAGAAGAAGAAGAAGAGTCTAAATCACCTTGGAGTGAATAGATAATAAACCAGTGTGAAGGAGACAAGTCTAAATCACTTTGTAATGAAAAATAGATAATAAACCAATGTAAAGAAGAACGAACAAAAAGAAGAAGAGTCTAAATCACCTTGGAGTGAACAGATAATAAACCAGTGTGAAGAAGGCAAGTCTAAATCACTTTATAATGAAAAATTGATAACAAACCAATGTAAAGAAGAACAAAAAGAAGAAGAGTCTAAATCACCTTGGAGTCAATAGATAATAAACCAGTGTGAAGGAGACAAGTCTAAATCACTTTGTAATGAAAAATTGATAACAAACCAATGTAAAGAAAGAGAGAAAAGAAGACGAGTCTAAATCACTTTGTAATGAAAAATAGATAATAAACCAATGTAAAGAAGAAGAAGAAGAGTCTAAATCACCTTGGAGTGAATAGATAATAAACCAGTGTGACAGAGACAAGTCTAAATCACTTTGTAATGAAAAATAGATAATAAACCAATGCAAAGATGAAGAAGAAGAAGAAGAGTCTAAATCACCTTGGAGGGAACAGATAATAAACCAGTGTGAACAAGATGAGTCTAAATCACTTTGTAATGAAAAAATAGACAATAAGCCAATGCAAAGAAGAAAAAAGAGTCTAAATCACCTTGGAGTGAATAGATAATAAACCAGTGTGAAGGAGACGAGTCTAAATCACTTTGTAATGAAAAATAGATAATAAACCAATGTAAAGAAGAACAAAAAGAAGAAAAAGAGTCTAAATCACCTTGGAGTGAATAGATAATAAACCAGTGTGAAGAAGGCAAGTCTAAATCACTTTGTAATGAAAAATAGATAATAAACCAATGTAAAGAAGAACAAAAAGAAGAAAAAGAGTCTAAATCACCTTGGAGTGAATAGCTAATAAACCAGTGTGAAGAAGAAGACTGACAGAAAATCACACACACACACACACACACACACACACACACACACACACGAACACATAAACACACACTCCAATCAATCCACACCCACCCCTACTCCATCCCCCAAACCTCCATGCCTTCCCTTCCCCCCAACCCCCCCCCTCCTCCACCGCCCCACCCCCCACTCTCTCCTTTTTTTCTTCACTTCTCACCTGTCTCTGCCGAAGTCTTGCAGGAGCGAGCGTTGTGGAGAGAGATTTCTCCATTGCTGGACAGATTGACGGTGATCAATAAAACCTCCTCCCTCTCCAAACACGTGGGCAGCACAGGGGTCCTTGGCTCGTAAGATGCCTCCTGCACACACACACACACACAATAGGTTGGGGGCGTCGGGGGGTGCTTGAACCATGCCGGAAGAAAATGTGTGTGTGTGTGTGTGTGTGTGTGTGTGTGTGCATGTGTCTTTTCTCTGTGTGTGTATGTCTATGTGAGTGTTTGAGATTGTTGAGAGAGAGAGAGAGAGTGTGTGTGTTTGTGTCTGTGTGTGTATGTGTGCATGTGTGTGTGCACATGCAAGAAAATGTGTGTGTATGGATGTGTGTGTGTGTGTGTGTGTGTGTGTGTGTGTGTGTGTGTGTGTGTGTGTGTGTGTGTGTGACAGACAGAGAGAGAGAGACACAAACACACATAAAGAGGAAAAAAGGCACAGACACACACACTCTCTCTCTCTCTCTCTCTCTCTCTCTCTCACACACACACACACACATACATACACACACACACATACATACACACACACACACACACACACACGTTTTTTCTGTGTGTATGTGTGTCTAAGTAAGTGTTTGAGAGTGTTGAGAGAGAGAGTGAGAGTGTGTGTGTGTTTGTGTCTGTGTGTGTGTGTATGTGTGTGTGCGTGTGTGTGCATGTGTATGCGCATGCACATGCCAAATGCAAAACAAGTATTAGCACATATGTTTGGTGATATATAAGGTAGACACTTTCAAACGTACATATAAATATGGAAACATTCAAACATACACACGCACACACACACACACACACTCTCTCTCACACACACACACACACACACCACACAAACACACACACACACACACACACACACACAGACGAAGGGCTAGAAGTTAAAAAAAAAATTCAAAGCATATTCTAAGCTTTTCTATTAGCCTCGTAAGTGAAGAATTTGGCTTGAACTGACTTAAAACATGCAATTTTTTTTGGACATGCCAAATAATTCTAAGCAGCATTTATAGCAATAGAAATGTTCTGGTTCTGATTATTCACAAAGTGTACACACACACACACACACACACACACACACACACACTCATGCACACACACACACACCCCTACCCACCCACCAACCCACCCAATACCCACTGCAACCACTACCACCACCACCACCAGCGCTCACCACATCAAAGAGCACAGGCGTATTTTCAGCGCAGGGTTTATTTTCCGACACCGCCGCCGTTGACCGCAAGCCCTCCAGATGGCGCTCCATTCGCAGTCTTGCTGATCGAATCTTCTCCTTCTCCTCTTTGGCACGTCTGGCAAAGATGGAGAAAAAATAGAAGATAAAGGCATTTTATTTCACTTGCGTTAAAACAACAACAAAAAAAGAACACACACACACACACACAAAATACTGGAAACTGGTGTGATGTTTTTGTTTTTTTCTTCCTCTTGGCTTACCACTGTATAAATGTTTTATTTCGTCAACATTAAAATGGAAATTGTCGCATTGTTGTTTTTTATTTACTCATCCTTGCATACTACTGTCTGTCTATCTATCTATCTATCTCTCTATCTATCTCTAAAATGGAAATTGTCGTGATGTTGTTTTTCATTTACTCATCCTTGCATACTGCTGTCTGTATGTTTATCTATGTATCTATCTAACTGTCTGTCTGTCTATCCACCTATCTATCTTATCCACTTACCTATCTATCTACCTATTTGTCCACCTGCATCTACACCGATACCTGTTTGATATGGATATGGATACTTATATAGTGCCTATCCTCGGTCGGAGACCAAGCTCTAAGTGCTTTACAAAGACGGAGTCATTTACACAACAGGCTACCTACATGGGTAGAGCCGACTGATGGCTGCCATTGGGCGCTCATCATTCGTTTCTTGTGTCATTCAATCAGATGTCAGGCACACACACCTACACACTCAGACTAACACGTAACATTTTACATGCATGACCATTCTGTTTATTTACCCCGCCATATAGGCAACCATACTCCGTTTTCGGGGGTGTACCTGTGACCTGTACCTATCTCCACCACACACCGCACACACACCCCCACCCCCACCTCACCTCACCGCCTCCATCTGTCGCTCCCTCTCCTTCTCCTTCTGCTCAGCCAGCAGTGCCATCTCTTCCTCCTCCTGCCGACGGTTGCTGTCCTTCTCGGCGCCCGCCCTCGATGCCTCCCTGCCTGAACTCTGCTGCGACCCTGACCCTCTCCCAGCATGCCCCAGGGGCGCCATGGAGGCAGAAACACCGGCAGTGGAGGCAGCGGTGGCGGTGGAGACTCCACGAGAGGCTGTGGTCGACGTTGGGGGTGGAGCCGCTGCTGCTGTCTTGTTCTGGAGCTGAATCACTCTGGCGGGCTGCGGTCTTACCAAAATAAGAAAATAAAATAACATAAACAAACAAATAAGTAAATAAACAAACAGATAATTAACTGATCAATTTAAATCATGATTAGAAAAAAAAAGAAAAAAAAAAGAGAGAGACACTTTGCATAGAAAACCACTCATGTTGACTGTGGTCTGAAAAAAAAAAAAAAAAAAAAAAAAAAAAATATATATATATATATATATATATATATATATATATATATATATATATATATATATATATATATATATATATCACTATGGTTGACTGTGGTCTGAAAAAAAAAAATATATATATATGTATATCACTATGGTTGACTGTGGTCTGAAAAGAAAACATACAAGATTGCACAGATTATCACTCCAGTTGACTGTGATGTGAAAAAAAATCCAAAAATTGCACACATTATCACTCCAGTTGACTGTGGTCTAAAAAAACAGGATTGCACAGATTATCACTATGGCTGACTGTGGTGTGAAAAAATAACCCCAAAGACTGCACAGATTATCACTCCAGTTGTCTGTGGTCTAAAAAAACAAGATTGCACAGATTATCACGCATATTGACTGTGGTGTGACAAAATAACCCCAAAGATTGCACAGATTATCACTCCAGTTGACTGTGGTGTGAAAAAAACGAAGATTGCACAGATTATCACTATGGCTGACTGTGGTGTGAAAAAACAACAACCAAAGATTGCACACATTATCACTCCAGCTGGCTGTGGTCTGAAAAACCCCAATGAGCACAGTAAAAAAAAAACTGACATACATATCACACTGAGACAGAAAAATGAGATCACATAAAGATCACTGGATGGTTGGTGTCTCAAAAACAAGATCACATTAATCTTCACTCTGGATGGCTATGGTCTGAAAAATAAGATCACATAGATTACCACTCAGGTTAGAGTCTGAAAACGAGAGATCACAAATGCATATCATAATGACAGGAAGCGTAGAGCACAGCTTTGTCACATAGTCCCAAACCTAATGGACCTCCGTAGGAACACCGCCATCATCACAATCCTCCTCCTTCATCGTCATTATAAACAAAATATAAGCTGTCCCATCAGCTGCGCTGTTTCAGTGACACCACTCTCATGCCGCTCATTCTTAGACCCACACACACAGCCAAACCCAAGGTCAGAACGGTTGGCTGTACCCTGAAAAAACTGAGATGGTAAAAAATATCACCCTGCTTGGCTGTGGTCTGAAAAAAATTAATATCACCATAGTTGGCTGCTGCAGTCTAAAAAAAAAACCTAAAAAAAAACTATAAAAATAAAAAAATAAAAAAAACGAGATAGCACAAATCAACAGTCTGGTTACATGGAGTCTTAAAACGAGATCACTTTGGTTGGCTGCCGTCTGAAAAACAAGATTGTCTTCTTCTTCTTCTGCGTTCGTGGGCTGCAACTCCCACGTTCACTCGTATGCACACGAGTGGGCTTTTACGTGTATGACCGTTTTTACCCCGCCATGTAGGCAGCCACACACCGTTTTCGGGGGTAACAAGATTGTCATTGTTTTTATTCTTATTACTTTTTTGTCACTGACCGTCATTCTTATTATTCTTTTCATCGTCCTCACTGTGGCGACATGCTCTCCAATGCGGCTTGAATTTCACACAAAGAAATCTGTTGTGACAAAAGAGTGATATAATGCGATTCTTATCTTGTATTGTACTGAATCTGTATTGCATTGTACTGTACTGTATTGCACTGAATTGTATTGTATTACTCTTTTTTGTCACAACAGGATTTTCCGTGTGAAATTCCGGCTGCTCTCCCCAGGGAGAGCGCATCGCGACACTGAGAATGCCACCCTTTTTTTTTTTTCCTGCCTGCAGTTGTTTTTTTTATTTGCTTTTCCTGTGTTATACCACCCACCGTTGCTGTTTGAGGGTGGTGGTGGAGGCATTGCGTGTGGTCAGGGACTGCTTAATCTGCTGTCTCTGTTGGATCCACCTCTCCTCGCCCTCAGAATCGCTTGAGTCAGACTCTGGGGCTGACCTGCACATGTTAAAGCACCTTAGCATGTTCTCTGCATAAGAAAAAAAGAATAAAAAATGCTTTTGAATTGTTTAACATTAAAGCACATTTGCATATTCTCTGTGATTTTTTTTTTTTTTAATTGTTTGATGTTTAACATCACTCTGTGGTTGGCTGTGGTCTGAACCTCGGTGTTGTCCTTGACAATACACTGTCCATGCAAAAATTTATCAGTCAGACATGTCAGTCCTGCTACTGTCAACTGTGGTGCATCAGTGCCGTCCGGAAATATCTGTCCACTGACGCAACATCTAGACTTGTCGCTTCTCTCATTCTCTCTTGCCTTGACTACTGTAACTCTCTACTGTCTGGTTTGCTTGCTTCATCCATTCAGTCCCTTCAGCGCATACAAAACTCTGCTGCCCGACTCGTCCTCAGAAAGAACAGATCTGAGCACATCACTCCTCTTTTGCAACATCTCCACTGGCTCCCTGTCTCACACCGAAAAAAGTACAAGATCAGCATTCTATGTTATAGATGTATTCACAAAACTGCCCCTTCCTATCTCTGCGGCTGCCTTCACCTCTACACTCCATCTCGCTCACTACGATCGGCTTCGGATCCACTCTGTTTACGCATGCCCAGATTCAAACACTCGACTGTTATTTCTCTGTCTCTGGAACTTGCAATTGGAATGAACTTCCTCTTACGCTTCGTCAAGTCTCCACACTCAGCTCTTTCAAGTCTGGCCTTAAAACCCACCTCTTCCCAAAATAGCCTCCTTGCCTGCCTCTTCCTTGTCTTTAGTTTCTACAGTTTTAGAGTTATGCATGCGTGTGAATGACTGGTGCGAAAGCGCTTTGATTTGTCTCTGCACAAGATTCAGCGCTATATAAATACCATCATTATTATTATTATTATTGTTAAGCACTCTACCATGTTCTGTGCATTAAAAAAACAAAAAACAACAACAACAAAAAACTAACAATTGTTTAACTCTTCAAAATCCAGAATGTGTGATGGCACATCAAACATAATTCCTGGTTATTGTTATGTTGTTGATGTTGTTTGTTTTTTTTGGGGGGGTTGGGGGGGGGTGGGGGGGGAGAGGGGCGTGGGGGTTATAAGGCCAGGAAGTCTGAGTCAAACCATCGAAACACCCAAGTAAATTCAACCTGTGATTCTGAGAAATTTATTCTACGGTCTGAATCAAGTTTTCCCCATCCCCGATGTCCACAAAACACTTTTCATTCCCAACCACTAAGACCTCTATCAGCTCTTGTTTGTTTCTTTTGCGTTTCCTCCTCTCTGTACGAGGTAAGTAAAAACCTGCTGATAAACCGCAAAACTGTGCAGTACCATACTCCTTCTTCTGCGTTCATGGGCTGTAGCTCCTACACTCACAGATCCACAATAAGTGGGCTTTTACACATGCTTCCCTTTTCAAACCCTACCAACCCCCCTGCCCTCACCTACCCCGTCACCATTCAGGCATCCATATTCTGTTTTCAGGGGTCTGCACTTGTGCTGACAACAAACAATGAGCGGGCTTTTACATGTATGTTTCTTTTAAACCCTCCACACCGCTCTGCACTGCACTGCATTGCACCGCACCACACCACACCACACTGCGACAACAACATAGCTGAGTGGTTAAAGCGTTGAACTTTCAATCTGAGGGTCCCGGGTTCAAATCTTGGTAACGGCTCCAGGTACTGTACTGCACAGCACTGTATTGTACTGAACTATACTGCACTGTACTGCACTGCACTGCACTGCACTGAACTATGCTGCAATGAACTGAACTGTACTGTACTGTACTGCACTGTACTGCACTGAACTATGCTGCACTGCACTGAACTATGCTGCAATGAACTGAACTGTACTGTACTGTACTGCACTGTACTGCACTGAACTATGCTGCACTGTATTGTTCTGTACTGCACTGTACTGTGCTGCACTGCACTGCACTGTACTGTACTGTACTGTACTGTACTGTACTGTACTGTACGACACTCTCCTGTACTGCAGTGCACTGTACTGTACTGTACCATACTGCCCACCCCACCCCCCCTCACCACCCCCTCCCACCAACCACCCCCTGCACTACACTGCATGGCACTGTGCTACACTACACCGCAACGCACCGCATCACACCACACCGTGCCGCACCGCACTGACCTGTCCTTCGGCAGGCCCAGAACACGGGACACGGTGGCCATGCTCTGCTTCTCCTCCTCCTGGTGGCGGGTGAAGCCCCGCAGGTCCAGGTACACGGTCTCCGGTTCCGGCTTCCGCCTGCTCAGGGTCTCCAGCATGGCCGTGTAGGCCGAGGAAGGGGGCGGAGGTAGGGGCGGGCCGGGCCGGGTAGTAGTAGTAGTGGTGGTGGTGGGGGTGGTGGCGGTGGTGGCGGCGCCCTCTGCTGGAACATCACGTTTGACGGGGGGCAGGTTTAAGTTTACGGCTGACTGTTGCTGTCATTACTGTGTCACCGTTGTGTAATAATAGCAACAAGAATAAAGATGATAATAATAATAGCGATAATAATGATTTTGTTTTTTATTATTATTATTATGATCATTATTATTAATATCATTATTATTATTATTATTATTATCATTATCATTATAATCATTAATACTACTATCCATCACTGTAATTAATTTTTTTCATACATTAGACACAACATTAAAAATCCTCCCC
>JAAQRG010100607.1:0-11286 GCA_011634625.1 Babylonia areolata | reverse complement strand
CAACCTGGAAAAAAACCTTCCCTGAATGTTTTTTTTATCTCTGGACAAGGTTCACTTCAGAAAAAACGAAACAAAAATAGAAAAAAAAAAAAAAGCAACAACCACCCCACTATGACTACAAAAAAAATATCTATATAGCGCTAAACCTTGAGCAGAACAAATCGATGCGCTTTCATATCTAATTTTGACATAAAAGACAAACCTTATAAATGGATGACAGAAGGCTAAGGATGGAAAAACAGAAAAAAAGGGGTATGGTAGAGCTATTTTGGAAAGCAGTAGGCTTTAACTCACTCTGGATGATAGAAACGTAAGGCGTGGTTCTGGACGACGGAACGCTATAGCGGTTTCGACAGTTAAAATTTTTTCCATGTTTTCCTCATGGGGTAGCATAACAACCACAACTACACAGGGCATTGCGAACGTGTCAAGGGTCGAATGGAAAGTTTCATCATGAGATTCTCTAACAACACACTCTCCAGCGAGCCATTGACTTTGGCACCCAACATGACAAGCTAATCTGCATACGTATTGAAAATGATGTTGCAGGTGATACAAGTGGAAATTTTTGGAGCAAAATAGATCATGACAGCATCTCTTACTGCTGCTTAAGTGATTGAAATGCTTCAAAATGAAGGTTCCGACATCAATGAGGATGATGAAGACTTTGAATAAGTATCTGCAGTGAAGAAAGCTACCAGCAAGAAGGTAATGACAGTGACTCAAGATTCATAGGGCTGTGAAGAGGGAGGGAGGAGGACATACACACAACGAGAGGAGAGGGGTCAGTGGGTCAAATACAGCAAGTTTCATTCAGTTACTTATGTTTTGTATTTTTTGTGATTTTTCTCCTAACCCTAACGAATGGGCCGTCTGCAGGGAAAAGCAAGGAAGAAAATTTTTTGTCCCGAGCGAGTTAAGGCCACATTTGAAAGAGCTGAGTGCAGAGATTAGATGGAGGCCAAAGAGGAAGATCATTCGAATTGTAGGGTACAAAGAAAGAGTGTTTGAATCTCGGAATGCAGAAATACAGTGGATATGAAGCTGATCAGAGAAAGAGATGAGATGTGGAGGTAAAGACAGTCACATAGAAAGGACGGGGCAGATTCATTTGTATGTTTATGTCATAGAGTGCAAATCTTATGCTTAATTCTGTATAATTAAGACAGGGAACCAACGGAGAGATAATGATTGCAAGAGAAGAGTGATATGCTCAGATATTATCTTTCTTAAGAGTCTTTTGGCAGACCCAATCCTAAAAAATTACAATGACCACAGGAAAAACTTTTCTGTAACTGACAAGTTCAGACAAAGTCATGATCACCAAATGCATTGGGACAACTGAAAGGATATATAACTGAAAAAAAAAAAAAAAGAAAAAAGAAAAAAAGAAAAAAGAAAAAAAGCCGACAAAAATTCTTAATTAAATGCAGATAACTAATTCTAACTATGCGCAAAAACACACCACTTTAGAAAAATAGATTGCATTCCACACACATATATATACATATGTATATATGAATCAAATCAATACCTTGTGTACATTATTTCATAATGTTTCCAGGGCACTTTTCTCCCTTTCTATTCATTTGCAGGAAATACGAAAGAAACACATGTTGGTGAATTAATGTAGAAGCAGAAGAAAAAAATATCAATGCTTAAAAGATTAACTATAGGAAAAAAAAAACCCTCTAGGAGGGGGACAGAGGTGGAGGGGGTGAGGGGGATGTAGAGAGCAGTCACATTCAATAAAAACCAACAACAACAACAAATCAAAATTCACACTCACATTTGCTGCATTTGTGGGTTGGACATCATATTGGTTGCCTGCACACAAAACCAGCACAACGGTGTTCAGACCATGGGCATGCACATCCAAACTTCTTTACGCCAACGAAAAATCAAATCAGATCAAATTATGGTGTTTATCCAAAGGAAAATGTTTGACACGTTCCATACAGTATACCATTTAGCATACTCCAGATAATAATTATCATGTGGAGAAAATGCTAATCATGATAATCATATGCTTTAGTTGATTATCAGACCTTTACTATTTACCACTTACTAGGGAGGGCAAGTAGAAATTTGGGGGGACAAACAAAGTTTTACACTTGTCCCGAAGCCAACAACAAAAAATATCTCAGAGTTTCTAGCCCTGGTATGTATTCCAACACACACAAACCCAACACAGACCATGTTCATAAGCTGGGGATTACTAAGCAAGGCCCCAATGTCCATCCCTCCTGCTGGACCGGCCGCAAACCCTGCCTGCAACAACACAGTCCTCTCCACAATACACCTCTGGTTGAGTGTTAAATTGTTTGTGATGGTTGGGTGGTTTTTTTTTGGTGTGTGTGTGTGTATGCAAATTACTGTTAAGAGTGACTGGCTGGATGTCTGTGCAGAGTTATGAATGAAAGTAGTCAGTTTAGCGTTTGAATGTACATGATTTTCATGTCAGTTTTTTTTTTTTTTTATTATTTTTTTTTTTTATACATTATACACCTCAACTGAGCATGTTTTAAAAAGGAAATTTTCTACCTAAAATTACATTTAAGTAACATATTTACTGTTACCCACTAGTGCAGACTCCCGCAGGGGTCTGACATTCCTGTCCTGAGCACACTACTATCTGCCTATGTGGAGAAAACAAAAGTAGCTACGGCTGATAACCTCCTTGAAGTAGGTAACCTCCCCTTCGCCCCCCTGACTAGCGCCCTCTTTTTCCAGCAGCCATCATGACTCCTGTTCCTGTGCTCTTCATACGGCTAAGTTTCTTCGTATTTGTTTTAAAAAGCAGTAAAATAAAAATCTATTACACACACAGTCATACCAGATGTTTTAAAGACTGGCTTTGTTTACAAAGAAGAAAAAACACAATGATTCAAAATATCCTCCAAACATTCTTATCCAGAAATATATATATATTGTATTGTAACATATTACTCTTTTGTCACAACAGATTTCTATGTGTGAAATTCAGGCTGCTCTCCCTAGGGAGAGTGCGTGACTACACTGACAGTGCCATCCTTTTTTTTCCTGCCTGCAGTTTTATTTGTTTTCCTACTGAAGTGGATTTTCTACGTAATTTTGCAAGGTACAACACTTTTGTTGCCGTTATTTCTTTTATCTGCGCAAAGTGCATGCTGCAAACAGGACTTGGTTTATCATCTCATCTGAATGACTAGAGTCCAGAAATGCACTCAAGGTCTAGTGGAGGGGGAAAATACTGTGGGATTCAAACCAGTGTGCTCAGAATTTCTTGCTTCCTAGGTGGACGTGTTACCATTATGCCAACACTCCACAAATACAATTCTACCTTATCATTACTGCTTGGCTTCTTCACATTTAAAAAGAAAAACCATAGCAATTTAAATTTCTTACTCTACTTTCGTTTTCTCTGCATAGGCGGGTAGTAGTTTGCACAGGACAGGAATGTCAGACCCCTGCCAGAGTCTGCACTAGTGGGTCACGGTTAAGCATGTGTAATTAAATGTATAATTTTACAGTCTCATTACAGACTGTCTTTGCTCACTGCTAAAAACAACAACAAACAAACAAAAACAAAAAAAACAACATTCTGTTCTAGAAATATCTTAAAAAAGCCACTAAAATTATGAGATAAATCACCCTATTTTCACTACAACTACCCTTCATCCCAACAAAACAAACCATGACAGCAACTGTTAAGCAGACCCAACCCAAACGAACCCCCATAGGAGCATCTACATTATCCCTATCATTATCAAAATACAGAAAATCAAATTGTCCCAAATTCTGGAGAAACAAAACTAAAAACAAACATGAAACCAATCTATAATGGCACACACCCCAGCAGCAGCCTCCCGTAGCTTCTGTTCGGCGATTTCCAGGTTGTTCTGGTAACTCTGGTTGTCAGGATCCAACTCCAGCGCCTTGCGGTAACACTCTCGTGCCTGCTCATGGTCGTTCAATGCTGTGTACGCAATGCTGTGAGAAATAAAAATAAAACTATGAAAATGGGACTCAGGGATGACACTGAAACTTTATTTCTTTCACTCAGTTCCAAGCCTTCCTTTCATCTGATTCCAGACAAGTCTGACAAATCAAATCCAGTTGCTTATAGCCCAGCCGACCACAAATGGGCCATTTCAGGGTTGAGTCTGAAAAATATCATGCCTGTGAGTTTAAAGGTTTATTACAGAGTATTCATATTCATGTCCACATGGCAGATTTTGCTTCTCCTGGCACATGTATATATCAATGTAACTTCCATGTTGAAGTTAATATTTTGTTTCCAAACATGATGAAATGAATGCTATTTATCAATGTTTTCTTCTTTTTTCTGCACTCATGGGCTGTAACTCCCACACTCACTTGTATGTACAAGTGGGCTTACTTGTATGACTGTCTTTACCCTGCCATGTATGCAGCCATTCTCCATTTTCGGGGGTATACTGGATATATTCTTGTTTTCATAGCCCACCAAACGCTGACAAGGATAACAGGATTTTTAACATGCATATTTATCTTCTGCATGGGTATACACATGAAGTGGATTCAGGCACTAGCATGTCTGCACATGTTGACGTGGGAAATCAGAAAAATCCCCATCCTCAACTCACCAGGTGTGCTGAACCCTGGGATCGAACTCAGGAAATTTGGGTGAAAATCCAATGCTCTATACGTTCAGCTACCACACCAATCAATCAATGTATGGATTTGCAAGTGCACACAAATCTAACAGTAAAACAACTGTTTAACGTTCACAATACTGTTAAACATTTACAGCGTCCAGTGCCCTTCCTGGCTGCACACTGTCATCATAACTGGAATGTGTGGAAAGAGCTCAAATATATGTTATTTTTCGGTTAAACCTGGAGTTGAACAAAATTTGTCCAGAAGAATGCCCCTTTTAAAGTTTACGAAAGAAATATACATACATAACCTTCCCCCTGGCTCCCGCCCCCCCCCCTCCCCCACCTGGTTGAGAAAAGAAAATGAAAAAAAAAACCCCCATCAAAACAACAGAAGATGTAAAAAACCCAAAAAAACCCCAAAAAACAAAAACAAAAAAACCCCACAACCACTCCCAAAACAGGAAACATGCTGCTGTTGGTAGATACACATTTTTTTCATTTATATACTAATATATATTTCATTTCGGACAACACATTTATGATGAATTACATACCACCGGCATCTCACATATACATGCCATAGACCAAGTCATGGAGACACAAAGCACACAGCTCACCCCATTCTGCCATAGGCTTTGCTGTAGCTGGTGTCTATAGCAAGGGCTCTGGTGCAGTCCTCGATGGCCTGCTGGTGCTTGTTCAGCTTGCTGTAGGCTGCCGCTCTGTGAACACCCCACCGTCAACAATATACATCTATTCCAAGTTTTCAATCCTGCGTTTGGTGTGCAAGTCCTATGGTTTCTTAATATTTGCACTCTGAAGATCCTACTCCCCACCCCCCGAACCTCCTACCCAACTGCATGTATGTGCTTGTGTGTGCACCGGCGAGTTTATTGGGAGAGGTGGGGGAGCTGGGAACGAGGTGTGAAAAGTGTGTGAGAGGTGTGTGAGTCATGTGACTGATGTTACAGTGTTTTTAAATGGAAATTTTCTATCTAAAATTACGTTTAAATAACATACTTACCGTGACCCAATGAGTGCAGACTCCGGCAGGGGTCTGACATTCCTGTCCTGTGCAAACTACTATCCGCCTATGAGTTTCTATCTTCACACTTTTTATCATATTCCCGTTATCTTATGCATACTACTAGACAGATTGTTAAATGCATTCAGAGCTGTAGGGTAAGCACTATATAAATACACACTATCATTATCATTATCAATATTATCATTATGGACAAGGGAACCTATGAACGAATACTGCAGATGCCAGAATGATATAATGAGCATTGTTCTATTTTTATATCTATTTTTATATATGTATCTTTTAATCTTCTTCATGTCAATGTAATGTGCATACTGCTCTAAGTTATGAGCTATCAAAATATTCTTCAAGAAGAAGTATAATGTGTGTCTACTCATCTTGAAACATGAACATGCGCACCCACACACTTCCAAGTGGACTTGCACACATGAACACCCACTCTCATTGAAAACTGGACAGATGAAGTGATCCTGAAAATTAACACTTGCACAATTTTCTTTTTGTGGGTGGAGTGATGCTCAATTTTCCGCAAACAGCACTGTGTATACAGCCGATGCAATAAGCACCACACATAACCCAGAGGTGCTTTCTTGCATGCATTCACTTTCATTCTTCACAATGAAAAAAACACAGCTATAGCTTATAAACTACTGAATAATTGTAACTTTTTGGCTGAAACATCTATTTTTCAAACCCATTGTTCCAGCTGTTGATGGTGCATGTGTGAGTGAAACAGCCATTCGCGTTTTCAGTGAGAGGCCAGTGGTATACCATAATCATGCAGCCTGCATAATTACATTTTTTCTCTCTCAGTTTGAAAAAAAAAAATTATGAAAAGATGCCTGTTTTTGTGAAGTGGTTCTTAACTTTTTGTCAAGTTCGTAGTCTACAGAAGTTAAGATGACATAATTTTAGTATAATTTACAGAAATAATGTGGTTTCAACTAGACCATCAAGTCAGACAGTGGAGCTGACAAAGTAAAGGGTAGTAGTAGATAGATGAGTGGAAGGCAAGAGAGTGAAGTAGAGAATGAAAAGAATCTCCAGTCTGCTGGATGCAGAGTCAAGACAAGCATTACCTGTTACAGTAGTAGACTGCATTTTTCCCATCCCTCTTGATGGCCTGTGTATAGCTCTCAAGTGCGTCAGAAAACTTCTCTGACTTCATGAACTCGTTGCCTGGAAATAATAATACAAATAATAATGATAATAATGCATACTTATGCTCACACCCCACAGTCAGGAAGCTTGTGATATTTACAACAGAACTTTATAGATGCATAAACATACACAGTGAAGTTTGTCACACCATACAAAAACAAGAGTGTGCACACACACAGAGTTCTGTACTTAGTTTTGTCAACTTTGATACTTTGCGACTATGGAACTGATACATTAGAAGCAAAGAGACAAGGAAAATGAGGCAAAGAGAGCAAGAAATACTAAACAACAAACAATCATTGTTACTGTTGTGAGACAGTGCCTTGAAAAATTTGTAAGCAAAGGGAGACAATCATATATCAATAAAATCATTAGGAAATTTATATCTAACATTCACAAGTACATTATTATAATCATTATTGTATTTTGAAAATGGAGAAATAAACTGTTAAACAAACATATGGAGTATGGACTGCAAACAGCAGTTAAAGATTCAATCCTAAGACTATGGGCAGAAAGTAGCACACATGTACGCAACACTGTTTTTCAGCCAACCGAGTTCAAGGTGAAACACAAAGAGCACTTGTAATTAACAGTTAAATACTGTTTACATGACCATTATTATTTTACTGTTTACATGAACATTATTATGAACATTATTATTTTACTGTTTACATGAACATTATTATTTTTCATCTGCTTTCAGCTAGATCAAGCAGATATAATGTAGAAAGTCTTAAGATATTGCAGCAGGTGCATATTTCATTTACAGACACAACAAATGCACAAAATGAAGAGATACTCATCAGACACAGGCATGCATGTTTAACTGCACAATTATTTTGTCAGCATAAAAATGAATCACATATAAATACAAGAACTCAACCAAAACCAAACCAAATAAGATTGAAGGACCACCCCCGCCTCCCCAACAAACTGTAGCTACACAATATACTGATGTCAGAAAAAAAGGCAACTTAGAAACTTACCTCTATTTTTCAATTTTTCAGCCTCTTCTCTTTCCTCTGGTGTTGGTTCATGTAAGGAGAGACTGGATAGATCTGAATCAGTCTGCAAGCAGAAACATACACAGACCTGTTCAGTGCATCTGACATAAAACACTATCAAACTCACTAAACCTAAATAAGACTGCAGTCCAAGTCCCAGTCTGTCCCAGGAGGCTCAGGGACTATTGTATGGGAGCAAGGAGGACCCATAACTTTGCTTGACCATTTCTCACAGCAAATGACACATTGGGGGCACGCTGTGGCTGAATCGGTCAAGCGTTCTCATCCAGTGTTCACCAATGATGAGGATGATATGGATACTTTTATAGTGTCTATTCACAGTCAGAGACGAAACACTAAGTGCTTTACAAACATGGCATCAGTGGCACAACAGGCTGCCTACCTGGGAAGAGTCCACTGAGAGCTGACTTTGGGTGCTCATCATTTGTTTCCCATATCAGTTAGTCTGGTGTCAGTCATGCACACACTCACACAGACATAACTGTTAATGCACATGACCGTTTGTTCATTACCCTGCCGTGTAATCAGAGTTTCATGCTCTGTTTCTGCCTGATGTTAAGTCCTCAGGAAAGGCATTTTTCCTCATTCCACCCAAATGGGAATAGGAACCTGACTGCCTGAGGAAGATTAACAGCAGCAGAAGACTGGGTGCTGCCTTCCTATACCAAAACCCTAGTGCAAATATGAATCCACTGCCCCTATGACTGTAAATGAATATGTGACCTTTAACCCGTTTTTTTTTTTTAGTCAGACTTGAACATATATGAGCTGAAATAATCTTTCACAGTTATATTTCTTCAGGCAGACTGCTCACCTGGCAGGAGACACAAGGGATATGCGAACACATAATGAAAGACAATTGCCATATATACTGAAACAACTACAAAAAGAAAAAAATATAGCAGCACAACAGAAAACCCTACTGCAAGTTTTAATTAAATACAAACATTACAATTCATTTACTTACTCACCTTACTGCTCTTGAAATTTGAATACCCTAGATGAATTATATACAAACATTCAAATTCGTTCATCTGCCCACTCCCTCCTCCAGTCATGAATCTCTGTTAACAGCTGCTTACTTCAATGATTTTACAGGTTTATCCAAGAAACAGCTGAACAGCAGAAATGGTTTAAGAGAGAGAGAGAGAGAGAGAGAGAGAGAGAGAGAAGAAAACCACCAATTAACAGAAGGTATGCACTTCAAGACTGCATCCCTGTTATTCATTTTTCAAGTATTTCATGACAAAAATAGATCAGCTCCATTTCTCCTCTCTGTCACACAAGTGCATAAACAAGCCCCTTTCCACTCGCCCCCATTTATCTGACGTGCATCCATGACAAACAAAAGAAAAGACAAAACACACTCCATATCCCTCC
Organism: Babylonia areolata; assembly: GCA_011634625.1. NCBI lineage: Eukaryota > Metazoa > Mollusca > Gastropoda > Neogastropoda > Buccinidae > Babylonia > Babylonia areolata. The sequence goes on along the minus strand of JAAQRG010100607.1, from coordinate 2,050 downwards.
AAGGAGGTGCTGTGGCAGAATTTGTCAGATGTTGGATGACTGAGCCAGTGTTTACCTGTCGTCTGGGTTCTACGCCCCATTTCGCCATGATGATGTGTCCTTGGGAACTAGACACTTTACTCCGATTGTTCTCACTCTGCCTAGGTGTAAATGGGTACCTGACCTGTTGGGAAAGGTTAAATTGGTGGGAGTAGAGAACTGGGCCCCATCTTTCTATGCTGAGCTTAGATGCAGTGGATATGAATTCACTGCCGATGACTGTTAAAGACTAAGGGACCTTAAACTTTGAAATCACTCCCCTTTCCACTTGTCAAAGTAAATGTCTTTCTAAACAATGTTGCTAGACACGACTCTCTTGTTGCTGCAGGATCTTCAACACGGGCTGAGTGCATGCAGTACAAGACTTTGGTCTTGTCCATAAAACACCACACACACTTAAAAAAGGAGAAATAAGAAAACAGCACCAAGACCATCAGTAAAATAAAAGGGGGAAAGAAAAAAATAACAGCAAATCATGGCCCTCACATGACTTAACCAAAGACCCTCACTTTCTGGATGAGTGCTCTATCATACACTACCTCTAGCCCTAGGTGAAAGATGAAAATTTTCCCCACTCTATACTGACCTCAGATATTTGTGAATTAAAAATATCCAGAAGATTTCTTGGTACATGGTAGTGGGCCGCCTGGTTTTGGTCCGAGGTGCTTAAGCCATACACAGTTTCAAGGCACTGAATGGATACTGTAAAACAGAGAGATACAATGTTATATTTCGTCTCAAGGCACTGAATCAGTGAATGAATACTGCAAAACATAGAAAGGTACAATGTTACATTTAATACTATTCTTTTGCAAATGACATACTATGATGCTGCAACAATATCTTATCATTTAATACAACATATTAATATTTCAATCATAATATAATCATAACCATTAACTTACCTCTGTGGATCTGGCTTCTCATAACTTGCTTCTTTTTTTCTCCCCCCTCCGCTACATCACACATGATCCTTGACTTGTAACACTATCACTAGTATCAGTACATTTTTTGCACACTTTATTCTGTCTGTCTGTACATTAAAAACATAAACACTGTAACAGACCTTCTAGGCTTTCCACCTGTTCGTCATCGAGGCCTCCTGTCTTCTTCTGATCCTCCAAAAATGTGAGAATAGAAAACACCAGTCTCTTCACGTCTGCCATGGTTTCACAATGGATTTGACTGTATAACACTGGCTGCAATCAGACAACATGGGTTATTAATGTAAATATTATTTTTCCACATTCGGTGCATCATTACTTGAGGTGGGACTGATGCTGACTTGGTTTACCGATAACCAACCATACACCCAATCTAGAGCTCTTCATGTCCAAAACTAATTGGCAGCAATGACACTGGTTGGTAACAAGACTGTTGTACTATCTGTAGCATTCACTCTAAATCTAGTAACTTAATAACTAGAACTGGTAGAGGTCTTAACTTTCCATCATAAAAATTTGTTTTGGAAAGCATGGCATCAGATCCCACAGCCTATGCTGCCTGCCCACCAGCAGTAGGACTGCAGAACAATGTAGCACTTACTGTGCTTGCATATTAATATATCAATGTAATTTTTTGTCTGTAATTATTATTCTTTGCAAAATTTTGTGGTGATGTATGAGCAATACTGAAATGGTGCCATTTTTCATTTTAGTATTGTGTCTTGTGTTGTGGTTGTATCCTGTAATAATTTTTGTTCTCCATGCCATAGTATAGGCTTTTCCTATCATGTCCATATAAATTTCTCTGTCACTGCCAATATTTTCACATCTGCTACAATTCAATGTAAACTTCAGTCTCAACAGAAACAGAAATTGACAGAATAAATAATGTAAAGCCGTTATCCAAACTATTGCTTAAGCCTGAAAAAAAAACAAAAAAAACACCCCCTCCTCGAGCCTTTTCTTAAATCACAAGCCCCTTGTATTGAAATTCAAAGTAAAACTACCTATGTAGCGTGCTACTGTACGTGAATATATATATATATATATATATATAAATTACATCT
>JAAQRG010100598.1:0-11315 GCA_011634625.1 Babylonia areolata | reverse complement strand
CCATGACCCACTGGTGCAGATTCCAGCAGGGGTCTGTTTCTCTGTCCTGTGCAAACTACTACCCCTGAGGAGTGGTAATGCGTTAAAAAGGTCTTCAGTACAGAACACACAATGTGGCAATGCGTTAAAAAGGTCTCCAGTACAGAACACGCAATGCGGCAATGCGTTAAAAAGGTCTCCAGTACGGAACACACAATGTGGCAATGCGTTAAAAAGGTCTCCAGTACAGAACACGCAATGCGGCAATGCGTTAAAAAGGTCTTCAGTACAGAACACACAATGTGGCAATGCGTTAAGAAGGTCTTCAATGCAGAACACACAAACTAGTAATGCGTTAAAAATGTTTTCAATGCAGAACACACACAGTAGTAAAGAATTAAAAAGGTCTTCAATGCAGAACATACAGAGCGGTAAAGAATTAAAAAGGTCTTCAACGCAGAAAACACAATGTGATAATGTGTCAAAAAGGTCCTGAGTGCAGAACACAAAACATGGCTGCCTCACCTCCAATGCAGAACACACAATGTGGTAATGCGTTAAAAAGGTCAACGTGGTAATGCACTGAAAAGGTCTTCAACACAGAGAACACGTTGCGGTAATGCGTCAAAAAGGTCTTCAACCCAGAACACAACATGGCTGCCTCCCCTCCATAACAATGCAGAACACACAATGTGGTAATGCGTTAAAAAGGTCAATGTGGAAATGTGATGAAAAGGTCTTCAACGCAGAGCACACAGTGTGGTAATGCGTTAAAAAGTTCTTCAGTGCAGAACACGCAACGTGGCTGCCTCACCTCCATGGGGCTCACTTTCACGATGGGGTCAATGACGAGATGCTCAAAGTAGGTCACACAGGCGTCCTGCTGGAAGGTAAACTGGTAGCGCACATAGTTGGTGATCTGGGTCAGGATGCTGCCACCCGTTTCCGGCATCTTCCCACACCCTGCCGGCAAGTCTCTCAGCATGGCTTCATGCTGTTTGGCTACCTCTCCCTGTGGAGAGCAATGAAATAATCATTTTTGCTACCTCTCCCTGTCGTAAACAACGAAATAATCATTTTTTGACTGACTGATTGATATGGATACTTATATAGCACCTATCCTCGGTTGGAGACCAAGCTCTAAGCGCTTTACAAACACAGGCTCATTTACACAACAGGCTGCCTACCTGGGTAAAGCTGACTGATGGCTGCCATTGGGTGCTCATCATTTGTTTCCTGTGTCATTCAATCACATTTCAGGCATACATACATACACACTCAGACAAACATGTAACATTTTACGTGCATGATGGTTTTGCTTATCTACCCCGCCATGTAGGCAGCCATACTCCATTTTCAGGGGTGTGCATGCTGGGTATGTTCTCGTTTCCATAATCCACCGAACATTGACATGGATTACAGTGTCTTTAACGTGTGTATTTGATCTTCTGCGTGCGCATACACACGAAGGGGGTTAAGGCACTAGCAGGTCTGCACATATGTTGACCTGGGAGATCGGAAAAATCTCCACCCTTTAACCACCAGGTGCCACGGAGATTCGAACCCAGGGCCCTCAGATTGAAAGTCCAATGCTTTGACCATTCGGCTACTGTGCCTGTCACCTGCTACCTCTCCCTGTGGAAAACAATGAAGTAAACATTTTTGCTACCTCCACCTGTGGAAAACAATAAAGTAATCACAGCATGTGTTGGTCAGGGAGGGCATATGTGTGTGTGTGTGTGTGTGTGTGTGTGTGTGTGTGTGTGTGTGTGTGTGTGTTTTGCAAGTGTGTGTGTGTGTGTGTTTTCCAGGTATGTGTGTGTGTGTTTGTGTGTGTGTGTATGTGTGTGTGTGTTTGTGTGTGTGTGTTTGTGTGTGTGCGTGTGTGCCTGTGCGCGGATGTGTGTGTGTGTGTGTGTGTGTGTGTGTGTGTGTGTGTGTTACAAGCTTATTCATGCTAGCAAGTTGAAGTTAACCCCTAGGCTGCCTGCATGACAAGATAACTCGTCATGGCAAGCATGTTTGCTTCGCTGCCACAATGACGAGATAACTCGTCATCAAAATATTCTGACTTTTCCCTGGTTTGCGTTCACTTCCTTGACAAAAATAGTGGTAGCTTTAGCCTGGGGAATCTCTCTAGATTCTATTCATAGCTAGAAACCCCATCTACGTCATGAAGCAGTCCTTTATTTGAACGTTTTGGTTGGGTCACTGTCCAAGTGTTTGCCTGACTTCTCTCCTCCCTCGCTCAACAAAATGTCGGACTGACACCGTGCTCAAGACATGCGATCGTGACGAACTAAATCAACCAAGATTTCTTTCTTTCGCTGATGCTCAGAAAGAATTGAAGCGTAAATTCGAAGGAGAAGATAGTGATGAAAATTTATAGGACGATCTGATAGAAAATAAAGGGAGTAATCAAGAGAGTGGCCAAGATGCGACTGTCAGTGAGTGATGTCAGCTGTACAGATATCAGCAGACGACAGAAAGTGACCGAATTAGCAGCAGAGTGATATTCTTGGCACGCAGCCAACGCGGTCTGATGAGAACTGAATCAAGTGACCGTGTGAGAGGGGTGAGGAGGAGGGGGGTGGAGACTGAGGGGGCATGGCCTCACATCCATCTTATCACTTGGAGAAGTCACAATGTATTGTGTATCTATCTCTTAAAAATAATATATATATATATATATTGTGGTTGTTCTAGTATGATTTTGTGTTTGCAGATATCCATTTGTCCAGAAAATATGATGTTTTTGTGCAAATTACCTGACTAATGTTTGTAATGAACAAGTTGAAAATGTGACAAAAAACAAAACAATGATTTCAAAACAACAGCATGTCACTAAAAATATTTAAAATGGGAAAACAGCATGTGTTTTGTATTCTTTATTCATTTACCTTTCAGAAAATATATACTTTTATGGGTCTTTCTCCAATAACAAAGAGCACAGAATTTTTGGAAAATTTATACCCGTTTTTTGTGAAAAAACCCTGGCAAATAGATTTCACTTAAATCTTATTTTCCTGGCAGCGAAAGGGTTAACATTAAATCAATACAACACATGATCATGTTGTACGTAACTGAAAAGAAGTTGCTTTATAGTCCCTTGTAAATATCAAAAAGGGGGTTAGGGGGGTGGGGGTGGGGAATAATCAAAACAGAAAAGAAACCCAAAACATAAACAAAGAATCTCTCTTAATATCATACTTCCACATCCAAAAAAACCCCCCCAAAAACCCCAGTAATACCCACTTTAACATGCGCTTCTAAAAACAAAAAAAACAAACAAAAAAAAACAAACCCCACCCACTTTAATACCACATCGACGGAGCCAGACATGGATGAGTTGGTCTTGTAAAGTTGTTTTCATTGACCTTTCAGCATTAGTGGAGAGTCTGCCTTGTGGTAACGCGTCCGTCTAGGACGCAAGAGAATCTAAGCACACAGGTTCGGGTCCCCCGATCGCCAGCATTTTCTCCCCCTCAACTAGACCCTGGGTGGTGGTCTGGACGCCAGTCATTCAGATGAGATGATAAATTGAGGTCCCGTGTGCAGCATGCACTCAGCACATGCAAAAGAACCCATAACTACAAAAGGATTGTCCCTGGCAAAGTTCTGAAGAAAAATCCGCTTCAATAGGAAAACAAATAAAATTACAGGCAGAAAAAATACCAAAAAAATGGTTGGCACTCTCAGTGTAGTGATGCGCTCTCCCAGCCCAAATTTCACACAGAGAAATCTGTTGTGACAAAAAGAGTAATACAATATTTTGAGTTCTCCTTATCTGGTTGCAAGAACTGATGGGAAATCAACCCTGAAATGACCCCTTCACAGTCAGCTGGGCAATAAACAACATTTGATTTGATTTGATCCACTTCAATGAGCACTTCTTCTGACTGAAATAAAGAAGAAAAAAAAACCCACACACCCAAAACAACTAAAGCAAAAAAACCAAAACCCAACATACCTTGTACAGCCGGTACCAGGTCATTGCCACACTGATAGTAAAGACACTGACCACTGCCCACACCACCAAGCGGCGTGTGAAGCGTATCCTTGGTAATGCCAATGCCAGCACCACAACAAACGCAACCAAGTAAGCAGCCAGTTGAAGGATCTGCAATGGAGAGTTTAAATCAACAATGAACATCTAACACAAGCCGCCAGTTGAATAATCTGCAATGGAGAGTTTAAATCAGCAATGAATTTCTAACTCTATAGTAAAAAAAAAAAATGTAATCATGAAAAGGGTAGTGTTCATGAGAAGTGTAAAAACACAAAAACAAAACAACAAAAAACATTAATTCTTTCTGACATTTCTGAAAAAAAAAAACCCACAAAAAAACCCCCACCAAGGTAACACAATGACAAGAAACAATCGTCAAACTGAGTGAATGCAACAGACTTTTCAAACACTGCCACCCTCTTGCTGGCTTGTAGAATCACAAGACAGTGAAAATGATGGACACTTTACAGTTAAGTCTACTCCACCCTGTCTTTGTAAGCACTCCAGCCCTCAGTTTAAAACAAATCTCAAGACATTCCTATTTTGCCCAGCATTCCCTTGACTGAATGTAAAAAGTTTACTGCCAGTGCATGCCCTCAGGGGCTCCATTCTTCTTCTTCGTTCATGGGCTGCAACTCCCACGTTCATACGTATGTACACGAGTGGGATTTTACGTGTATGACCATTTTTACCCCGCCATGTAGGCAGCCATACTCTAGTTCTTGGGGGTGTGCATGCTGGGTATGTTCTTGTTTCCATAACCCACTGAACACAGACATGGATCACAGGATCTTTAACGTGCGTATTTGATCTGCTTACACATACACATGAAGGGGGTTCAGCCACTAGCAGGTCTGCACATATTTTGATCTGGGAGATTGGAAAAATCTCCACCCTTTACCAACTAGGCGCTGTTACCAAGATTTGAACCCGGGACTCTCAGATTGAAAGTTCAATGCTTTAACCACTCGGCTATTGTGCCCGTCAGGTGTTTCATAATTAACGCCATTGCAGCATGAACGTAGCCAACGCAGGATGGCAATGGCTTAGAACACACAATGAACAGCAAAGCCCATCTCCCTACCCCCATCCTCACCGCCGTGCCGTTAGTGTTATTGACACCATCTCATCCTTCCACTCCCATGTAGTAATACAAATCACTGCAGCTTTCAATCACACCCCCACCCGCCTCCTTCCCCAGGCTCCCCACTCCATTTTCTTTAAAACTGACCAATGTTTTCTTTCTGCCTTTTTCTCTTCCTGAATCTTTATATCCTTTTAACTTGATCCTCTGAAATAACCACACGTTCCCCAAATTTTTAGACAGAAGGCCAGGATAGTTCTAAGATTTTATGCCTGTAGGTGTGTGTATTTGAGTGTGTGTGTGTGTGCGTGTGTGTGCGCGCGCGTGCATGCATGCTTGTGTGTATTTTTGTGTCCGCGTGTTTGTGTGTGCAAGTTTGTTTGATGTTTGTAAGTTTCTGAAAACTGGGTAAGCACAAAACCCATCCAGACTAGAGCAGTGAACTTTTCAATGACTTGCCCAACTGGACAAGTGAAAACAAAAAGTTCATCTTGAGCCATGTACACACGCATATCAATGACAGTGACAGAATAATTAACATTTGATTGTGGTCACTTTATGGAAGGAAGGAAGGAAGGAAGGACACGCACACACATACACATAAACAAACACACACACACATATGCAAAAGAAAAACACACACACACACACATATGCAAAAGAAACACAAAGAGAATAGAAACCCCCCCCCAAAACGAGACGGCAAAGATGAAGCTCCTCCACCTGTAGAACTTGCTCCAAGGTGACGCCAAAATACTCCTCCACCCACAGGTATTTCAAGCTGGGATCATCGTGGCTCAGAATGTGGACACCCTGGGCGGCTTCCGTCAAAATTTCGTGAGCCGTGAACACCCGGTCTTTGCTGTGATCTCTCTTGAAGGTCTCCAGCACTTCCATTTGGTAAGGTGTCAAACGTAACCGCAAACACATCTCTGTGGGTACTTCAGACCTTGTCTGAAATAGAATTGGGAAAACATTTTGAATGAAAGACAAACTGAAGACGTAATTGATGTACTTGCACACACTTATTATCATATCTGTGTAATATGGCAAGGATTCATTCTTTCCAAGCCATAGTTACTGGGGGAAAAAATAAAACAAAAAATAAACTCAAATAATTCTTATTTCGTCGATAAGTAACTTGAACTGCAAATTATTTTAAACAGAAAACATTTCTAATAATAAAAGAAGTAGCAATGACAATGGCAGCACATTTTCTGTGTACCAGTGTGTGTAATTCATCACTTTCATAATTCATTTAACGTTTTTTAGTTACCTGATATTGTGCAAGTGTCTGCGTGTGTGTGTGTGCGTATGTGTATGTGTGTATGTGTATGTGTATGTGTGTACGTGCACATGCATGTGCTCACATGCCTTCATGTCTTTGCTTATATGCAGGAATGAAATATGCACGTGGCTTTGCATGGACTTATGCACATGCATAGGAATATAACAGATCCTACCTTTTTCTTTTCCAGTCTTTTCTTTTTGCCAGATAAACTTACAACACCAGATTACAACAGTCTCGTCCATTATTTTCAAATACATGTCTTGTCCTGAAATGGAGGTAAACTTATTACCGCAATTTGTGTTCGCAGGAAGCGACAGAAAAAGAGAAAGACTGACACACACTTGCATGCTTAATATAAACTTAATCAAGTCTCAATGGATCTAAACAGACAGCAAAACCATGATTTGTTTTTTTACACCTTAGCTCTTCTTTGTCTCAAAACGAAAAAAAAGACACAAAAAAAGGCACATGAAGCAATTATAAGAAACCCCAAACCGATGATTCAGCATGAGAAGACTGGTAAGTCTGGAGAACTGCGATATACACGTGTACCAAAAAAAAAAGCCTTGAAAAAGTACATTTATTTATACTGTGAGTCTAAATCAAGACTGTCATTATTATAGCTGCTTGTAGTCCAGCCAACCGCACAGGGCCATATCAGGACTTCCCAACTAAACAGATGTCCAACTGTGTTAAGTAACTTAAATGCAAAACTGTCACACACCCACACACACCCTACCTCCCAAAAAAACAACCATTAAGAAAAACCTACAAAACAGTTCATGACACATTATCCAAACCATTTATCTCCTCATGGTAAATAAGATTAGGCCATGCTATAGATGTCAGCCATTCCACTTAATTTATCAACTCCAGATTACAAACACTTGTAAAAAAAAAGAAGAAAAAACCCCCAAAACTTCAAGCCAAACAAAAAATACAAAAAAAAAGGCCATGTAGGCAAATAACGCTGCAGAATGGACAGCTAGGGCTCATCCCAAAGTTTACAGTTTCACTACGTAATCGCAGGAGCAAACAGCACAGGCAGTAGATCACAGACTGTGGCAAAGAGAAAAAAGTGTCAAGGCTTGCTTGAAGAAAGAAAGGAGAATGGACTGGGAAGGCAGAAGGAGGACTACAACAGTGAAGGTAGAAAAAAGGCAGAAACAAAGAGAGCAATAGAAAAAAGGAAATTTCTAGCACAGAATTTCCAGAAGGCAGGGATGCTATTTATACTGAAAGACGCCCTTGGCATCCCACAGGGGAGATTAAATCAAGAGAGCACACAGACCTGATTGAGCACTCACCTGAGAAACCTTGCCCTCAATCAGGCGAAGCAGTTTAGACACATACTGCTGGAACAGGAACAAAGCCGGGCAGGACCCAGATGTCTCTGTCGCCTGCTCTTTCCTGACTGGCGGAGCTGATTCCGTAGTTGTTTTTTCTTCTTTGGCTGGTGGAGGGCAGGCTGTGGTGGTGTGTGCCGATTCCGATGCATCTTCTTCTTTTGGTGAAGACTCTGTTGTGTCCTTTGATTCATCTGTTGGAGGTGGTTCTGGTTCTGTACTTGTACTCTTCTGCAAGAGAATAGAAGCTTTTAACACACACACACACACACATCCATCCACACACAATCCATGGACACTCACATACAAACGCACATGGGCAAATATGCACATACATACACTGTTGGGTTTTTTTTCATCAAGATTTCAATCAGGTATTTTCAAATATACCTGTAACATTTATGTGTACACACTGAACAGTAAACTTCATATGCATTTCTGGCCTCACAACCTCCCCCCCTCCCCTACATGCCCCTACCCTCATTACTGAGTGTCCCTCTTCAAGCCATTCCTTGACAAACAACGTACACACTACTAACAGTACTGTTGTTCAAACTATTCTAGATAATTCAATTTTGACCAAAATCTTCCATTTCTTTCTTTGTTTTCCACAAAGCTGACAGCTTCATGAAATTACACATCCATTGTGTGTATAAAAATGCATGACTGCATGTGTGCGTGTATTTGTATGTATGTGCACGCATTTTTGTGTGTGGCTGTCTGTGACTGAATGTGTACATACATGCATCAAAGCAAGGCTAAGTACCACAAGAAAAAAAAAAGAGAGACCAATTCAATCTTTTAAAATCTTATTTTTGAAAACATGATACTATATAACCACAACATATATCTTATTACATTCAAGCACAGCTTTTCAGAATCAATGTCAGATTTAGTCATCATACTATCATTCCAATACTTCTACTTATGTAAACTTACACTGAAAAGGACCAAGCTAATTACAAAACCCATGTCTCTTTTACCTTTCTCATTTTCATATTTGTATGATCAAAGTTGACCATGTCAAATGGATCCAGTTCCTCATCTTCTTCAACTTGGGCACACAACACTGCTGCTGCAATAGCAGCTAAAAACACCAGCAACACTGCAGATTTCTGCATTTTCTGCAAAACAACAGGAAATGGTTTGCGGTCAGCCATAGAACCAACAAAAATCTGTCTGATTCAGTCATTTTCAAGATGGCTAAGAAACCTGAAAGAAAACAATACTGTTTCGAACAATTGAACACAAAAAATGACAATGACAAACTCTGAAACCATGAAAACAAGAAGCTGAGAAAGATAATAAGAATTAGTAACTGAACAATAATGAACAGAAAACTAAACAACAAGAAACCACACACACACACTGAAAAACCATCATCAGGCAAATAGATCCAAAAAGGTCTGCAGATCTAGAGGGCTTTAAAGCTTAAGATTATATATATATATACATACATACATACTTTGCCTTTCTATCTTGTACTTGTATCTGTTTTATCCCATAAGGACATGTCTGGTTTGGAATTTGCTATTCAACTGTTCACTGCAGAGGTGCTCGTTTCAAAGTGTAAAGTAATGCACATAGGGGAAAAAAATCCAAATAACAATTACCATATGAAAATAGAAAACACGACACAGACTACTGAGAAATGCCATAGTGAGAAAGACCTAGGAATAATGTTTGACAATATCCTTTGAATATACATATATACAGATAGATAAAATCATATCTATATATTGATAATATAAATAAAGCCAATCAAATGGTTGGTGTAATTAAGAGAACCTTCAATTACCTAGATAAAGATATATTTCTCAAACTACATATCATGTAAATGCAAGACATTTCTTTATCTGTATCTGTTAAGTACATCACTGTTGCCAAGATTATGGCATTATCGTGACGGGTGGGGGTGTGGTGTGGGGGTGTGCGCAGCTTAGCAGGTTCACTGTTGGGATGTTAATATTTTTTTTTGAAGATCTCAGGAGTTGGTGCTCTTACTATGTTTTCTTCCAGGTGGTTCCAGTCTTTTACTGTGCTAACAAAAAATGACTGTTTGTACTGCTCTGTCTGACATCTGCTGACTTGGAATGTTCTTGTGTTGTTTCTTATATGTTGTTTCTTATATGATTACAGATCGCACTGGTGGTATCGTACTGATCGCCAGATGTTCGGGCCTTATGAATCTTTAGAATGTCAATTATGATAGTACAAGAAACTCAGTAAAGAAAATTTGTTTAGAACACTGCAACACCAACCTTAGAAAAAGATCATTGGCTAACTAATTGCTCAAATGTGGAATGCACTACCAACCGAAGTTAACCTTGCACAAAATACTAACACGTTCAAAAATCTCCTGGACACCAATACCATCTTGAAAGATTTTTTTTTATTGTGATGAACGAAAACAGACATAAAAAAGGCCGAGAGATCTAGGCAGATGGCCTGCCAGTCCCTTTACTACTACTATCACTACTACTACTACTACTACACATTGGCTGAAGTTGAAACTGAAACCGAAACTTGTTCTTAAATAAATTGTTTATGCGACACAGAAATGTGAAGTTGGACAATGCACACAAAACTAGATTTCGATTGGAGAACACCTAAAAAATCTGCCATACTGCATACCCAATCACAAAAACGTTTTGAAAGTCTGCTTTCCTAATTAAAAAGTCTACGTGTTCTTCCTCGTACTCAGACTGACCGGAGCTGCTTTTCCTGCTTTTCTCTGTGAAGAAACGAATGTTGAGGCTCCCTCAAGCTTATTAGTCAGTCTCCCAAAAGATATTGGCAACTGATTCGATCAGAACATTTATTAAAAAGGAAATTATACACACTTTCTTTATTACCTTATAAATGTAATGTACTTATAAAAATGCGTTTTGTAGCTAGGCAACAGAAAAATTACGAATTCAATCTTATTTCAGGACTCTAATAACCATGCCTCCCCCTATAACATATCCGGGTTCCATCAGGAATAAGACCAAAATGGCGAGCGAGGAGGTTGCTGTGAACCCCGACCCTGCTCAGGAGGTACAGTTTTATAGATATGATTTCTTTGTGGTTTAGCGTTACTTTAAAGAGTTGGTATTAGTGAAATATTTTTGGTTAGGAAGGTAAACTTAAGCCTTAACTCACCGGTCTTGTCTGATTGTTTTGTATCCCGTTTGACCTTGCTGAGTTGCGATACCATTCATCGAACTTTGAAGAATCAGCGGCGAAATCCACATTTCTTCCCTTCCATTCATCTGTGTGACCGGCGGAGTGAGCGACCACGCCTATTGCCACCCATTCAATCCTAAAAGGGGAAAATGTGGATATTGCCCATTCAACTTAACATTCATTCTTGTCTGCTGCAACTCATGAGTTGACCCATTTCGAACAGTGTCTGACAACTGTGTGTGCTAAGGCAGGGTGTCTCATTGTTTCCATGTTCTGCCCTGAAAAGAGTAATATTAGGCTGTGTTTTGCTTTAGCCGGTAACTCCGTCAGTAATACTAATTGTATAATCTAATTTAGCATCCTAAATGCCTGGAGCTGAATATAGCCATAGGATTCTGAAGTGGCACGAAATGAAGGGTTATGTCGCAGTGTAGCATC
>JAAQRG010100594.1:0-11266 GCA_011634625.1 Babylonia areolata | reverse complement strand
CTCGGATGTCCAGTGGGTGTCTGAATGACCCAACCTTTAGCTTCTGTCGTCAGAATTGTGGTATTCTTTGTCAACATTCACCTCTTCAGTATAAGAGCATTCCGCTTGCAATATTTTGATGGTGGTAATTGGGGTGAAACGCTGTTAACGTCGTCTCTTTCACCGTTCGTATGGAGAGAGTTAACCATTCAGCTATTGAGCCCATCAGGAGTATAACTCCTCATGTCTGCAGTGTGTTCATTGCTGTGTTTGACAGATGCCGGAAGAGGATGCGTTTGCGGTGCTGGTTCGCCTGATGCAGGACTACCGTCTGAGGGAGCTGTTCAAACCCAGCATGGCCGAGCTGGGCCTGTGCATGTACAAGCTGGAGTTTCTGATTCAGGTGAGACGTGGTGAATTGTCACTTCTGTGTTGTACCTGTGCACGCTTCTGATTCAGGTGAGACGTGGTGGATTGTCACTTCTGTGTTGTACCTGTGCACACTTCTGATTCAGGTGAGACGTGGTGGATTGTCACTTCTGTGTTGTACCTGTGCACACTTCTGATTCAGGTGAGACGTGGTGGATTGTCACTTCTGTGTTGTACCTGTGCACACTTCTGATTCAGGTGAGACGTGGTGGATTGTCACTTCTGTGTTGTACCTGTGCACACTTCTGATTCAGGTGAGACGTGGTGGATTGTCACTTCTGTGTTGTACCTGTGCACACTTCTGATTCAGGTGAGACGTGGTGGATTGTCACTTCTGTGTTGTACCTGTGCACACTTCTGATTCAGGTGAGACGTGGTGGATTGTCACTTCTGTGTTGTACCTGTGCACACTTCTGATTCAGGTGAGACGTGGTGGATTGTCACTTCTGTGTTGTACCTGTGCACACTTCTGATTCAGGTGAGACGTGGTGGATTGTCACTTCTGTGTTGTACCTGTGCACACTTCTGATTCAGGTGAGACGTGGTGGATTGTCACTTCTGTGTTGTACCTGTGCACACTTCTGATTCAGGTGAGACGTGGTGGATTGTCACTTCTGTGTTGTACCTGTGCACACTTCTGATTCAGGTGAGACGTGGTGGATTGTCACCTCTGTGTTGTACCTGTGCACGCTTCTGATTCAGGTGAGACGTGGTGGATTGTCACCTCTGTGTTGTACCTGTGCACGCTTCTGATTCAGGTGAGACGTGGTGAATTGTCACTTCTGTGTTGTACCTGTGCACGCTTCTGATTCAGGTGAGACGTGATGAATTGTCACTTCTGTGTTGTACCTGTGCACGCTTCTGATTCAGGTGAGACGTGGTGAATTGTCACCTCTGTGTTGTACCTGTGCACGCTTCTGATTCAGGTGAGACGTGGTGAATTGTCACCTCTGTGTTGTACCTGTGCACACTTCTGATTCAGGTGAGACGTGGTGAATTGTCACTTCTGTGTTGTACCTGTGCACACTTCTGATTCAGGTGAGACGTGGTGAATTGTCACCTCTGTGTTATACCTGTGCACGTTTCTGATTCAGGAGAGACGTGGTGAATTGTCACCTCTGTGTTATACCTGTGCACGTTTCTGATTCAGGAGAGACGTGGTGGATTGTCACCTCTGTGTTATACCTGTGCACGTTTCTGATTCAGGTGAGATGTGGTGAATTGTCACCTCTGTGTTGTTGACACTTGTGCAGGACTTGCTGCCAACACTACAGGTGCACTTCCAGACTCAGAACTTTGACACGTCCATGTACGCGTCGTCCTGGTTCCTGACCCTGTTCACCACCTCCATGCCGCTGTCGCTGGCACGGCGTGTCATGGACCTCTTCATATCAGAGGTGAGGGGGGGAAGGGGATAGTGACGTGACGCTGTTTGTGACAGTGAAGGGGATAGTGACGTGATGCTGTTTGTGACAGTGAAGAGGATAGTGACGTGACGCTGTTTGTGACAGTGAAGGGGATAGTGACGTGATGCTGTTTGTGACAGTGAAGGGGGTAGTGACGTGACACTGTGACATTGAAGGGGATAGTGGTGTGACGCTGTTTGTGACAGTGAAGGGGATAGTGATGTGATGCTGTTTGTGACATTGAAGGGGATAGTGACGTGACGCTGTTTGTGACATTGAAGGGGGTAGTGACGTGACGCTGTTTGTGACAGTGAAGGGGATAGTGACGTGACACTGACAGCGAAGGGAGTAGTGACATGACGATGTTTGTGAAAGGGGGTGAAGACAGTTTCAGTTTCAGTTTCAGTAGCTCAAGGAGGCGTCACTGCGTTCGGACAAATCCATATACGCTACACCACATCTGCCAAGCAGATGCCTGACCAGCAGCGTAACCCAACGCGCTTAGTCAGGCTTTGAGAAAAAAAAAAAGAAAGAAAAAGAATAAAAAAAGAAAAAAAGGTGAATAAATAATAGATAAGCTTACATAAATAAATAAATAAATAAATAATAATTATAATATAAAAAACAACAACAAAAAAAAGACAGCAAAGGGGAAACGCGTGAGAAACCAGCAACAAGAAAACACAACAACAGAATTTGTGTCACACCTGCTGGCATGCACGAGCACTCATGCGCATGCATGCATGTCTGCTGCACAGACATACACACCTCTGTGCGCACAGTCATGTACATAAATGCATGCACGCACACACACACACATGCATACACGCATGCTTATGCAGACACTTTCACATACACTTGAGCGCATACAAAAACACATGAACGCATGCACACACGGCGGGTACACATGCGAGCACACTTGTACACACACATACATTCATTCTCTTGATTGTAACATCCATAATTATTTTTCACAGCACATACATACAGAGAGAGAGAGAGAGAGAAGAGAGAGAGAGAGGGGAGAGTTTCAGTTTCAGTAGCTCAAGGAGGCGTCACTGCGTTCGGACAAAACCATATACGCTATACCACATCTGCCAAGCAGATGCCTGACCAGCAGCGTAACCCAACGTGCTTAGTCAGGCTTTGAGAAAAGAAAAAATGTCAACCGCCGGATAGTGTTCCGTGCCAGAACCCGGGATTGAACCAGGGACCTTTAGATCTTCAGTCTAGCACTCTCCCAACTGAGCTATTTCGGCTGAGGGGAGAGAGAGAGACAGACAGAGAGAGAGAGAGAACAGGTCATAGTGCACCAGCCTGGGAATGCCAAGGGAGTTCATTCTCCTTCAAGCTCTTGTCCGCAGGCAGACGACTTTACTGCAGTGCTGAGCGAAACAAAAAGAGCATGGTAACAGGACATGCAGCGCACATTAACTCTCTCTGGACGAAGGAATGCTCACGCATCCCTACACAAAACGTATTCGGATTCGGATGAAGGAATGGAATAGCATTCTCCAAAAGTAAAATTCCATCATGCGCTGTACACGTGATTTTGTGATTAGCCAAGCAGAGTGCGCTGTTCTGGGTCACTCCACAATCGAACAGTATGATTGGTCAGCCTGGGATTTGTGGCCTGTCTCGCACACACGCTGACAAAGTCACTGACCGGTCGTCTGCTCGTGTGCCAGCCTGTTAGCAAAGCGGGCTCTTCTCAGAATGTTGTGAAGCGAACAAGGCAGTGACGGCAACGTTTTAGGGTTGCCGAAGTACTTGAAATGCTACAAACTGAAGGGTCGGACATTGAAGAGGTGGATGATGACAAAGAAGAAAGCGAATTTAATGCAGAAAGCGAGCATGGGTATGATGATTCGGGGTGAAAAATTGGCAGTATTTTCTACATATGGCAAAACTGTAAAAATAAGATGAGAAATTTGATTTTTTTTATACGTTATAGCTCAACACGTAATAAACCAGTTCTGAAAGTTTCATTTTCTTACACAGTATTTTGTATTTTTTGTAATTTTTTTTCCAAACCCTTACAAATGGGCCGTCTGTGGGGAAAAGCAAGGGAGAAGACTTGTCGCCCCGAGTGAGTTAACACAGCATCGTCACCAGGTGTTGTGGCCTTGTGACAACGCGTCTGCCTAGGGGAGCAAGGGGATCTGAGGGATGTAATCCCATTTGAGAAGCTGCTGGTTCATTGGGGGTGTCTCTGAGCAAAACTGCTGCATTGGCGACATTTTCAGTGTTTGAATGATTGATGGTGGTTCATAGAAGACCGCCTTTACTCATTTACTAGTAGGGGAAATAACTCCGCTAAACAGGCAATGTTGGAGCGATCTTATTGTGCTTGCTTGTCGTTGTACAATGTTGGGTTTTTTGTTTGTTTTTGTTTTGTTTTGTTTTTCAGAGAAAAAAAAACGTGCTTCCTAATGATGCACAGAGTGAATATTCTGTGCATCCAAATTGAAATCTGTATGTCATTTATGCACGTACATAATAATTCATGTAACTGGGAGCACTACACTGTGTGTGATGTGTTTTCAGGGCATGGAGATGGTGATGTGAGTGGTGTGTGGTGTGTTGTGTGTGTGATGTGTTTTGTGTGTGATGTGTTTTCAGGGCATGGAGATGGTGATGTGTGCGGTGTGTGATGTGTGATGTGTTTTGTGTGTGGTGTGTTTTCAGGGCATGGAGATGGTGATGTGTGCGGTGTGTGATGTGTGATGTGTTGTGTGTGTGATGTGTTTTCAGGGCATGGAGATGGTAATGTGAGTGGTGTGTGTTGTGTGTGGTGTGATGTGATGTGTGACAGTGTTTTCAAGGCATGGAGATGGTGATGTGTGTGATGTGATGTGCATGGTGTGAGGTGTGTGTTGTGTTTTCAGGGCATGGAGATGGTGATATGTGATGTGATGTGATGTGATGTCTGATGTGATGTGTGATGTGTGTTTCAGGGCATGGAGATGGTGATGTGTGTGATGTGATGTGTGTGACGTGTTTTCAGGGCATGGAGATGGTGATATGTGATGTGATGTGTGATGTGATGCGTGACGGCATTTTCAGGGCATGGAGATGGTGTTCCGGATCGCGGTGGCCATTCTGCAGACCTGTCAGGAAGACCTGCTGGCCCTGGACATGGAGGGACTGCTGCAGGTCAGTGACCCCTCCCTCCTCCTCCTCCTGTCTTCTCCTTCTTACTCTCACTCTTCATCGTTCGTTCGTTAGTTTTATTCACTGTCTTCTTCTCCTAACTCTTCATTGTTTGTTTGTTTTAATCACTGTGTTCTTACTCTTCATCGTTTGTTTGTTTTATTCACTGCGTTCTTACTCTTACTTTTCATCGTTTGTTGTTTTATTCGATGTCTTTTTATTACTCTTACTTTTCATCGTTTGTTTGTTTTATTCACTGTTTTCTTCTTCTTACTTTTCATCGTTTGTTTGTTTTATTCACTGTTTTCTTCTTCTTACTTTTCATCGTTTGTTTGTTTGTTTTAATCACTGTCTTCTTCTTATCCTTACTCTTCATCATTTGTTTGTTTTATTCACTGCATTCTTCTCCTTACTTTTCATCGTTTGTTTGTTTTATTCACTGCGTTCTTCTCCTTACTTTTCATCGTTTGTTTGTTTTATTCACTGCGTTCTTCTCCTTACTCTTCATCGTTTGTTTGTTTGTTTTATTCACTGCGTTCTTACTCTTACGTTTCATCATTTGTTTGTTTTATTCACTGTCTTCTTCTCCTTACTTTTCATCGTTTGTTTGTTTTATTCACTGCGTTCTTCTCCTTACTCTTCATCGTTTGTTTGTTTGTTTTATTCACTGCGTTCTTACTCTTACGTTTCATCATTTGTTTGTTTTATTCACTGTCTTCTTCTCCTTACTTTTCATCGTTTGTTTGTTTTATTCACTGCGTTCTTCTCCTTACTCTTCATCGTTTGTTTGTTTGTTTTATTCACTGCGTTCTTACTCTTACGTTTCATCATTTGTTTGTTTTATTCACTGTCTTCTTCTCCTTACTTTTCATCGTTTGTTTGTTTTATTCACTGCGTTCTTCTCCTTACTCTTCATCGTTTGTTTGTTTGTTTTATTCACTGCGTTCTTACTCTTACGTTTCATCATTTGTTTGTTTTATTCACTGTCTTCTTCTCCTTACTTTTCATCGTTTGTTTGTTTTATTCACTGCGTTCTTCTCCTTACTCTTCATCGTTTGTTTGTTTGTTTTATTCACTGCGTTCTTACTCTTACGTTTCATCATTTGTTTGTTTTATTCACTGTCTTCTTCTCCTTACTTTTCATCGTTTGTTTGTTTTATTCACTGCGTTCTTCTCCTTACTCTTCATCGTTTGTTTGTTTGTTTTATTCACTGCGTTCTTACTCTTACTTTTCATCGTTTGTTTGTTTGTTTTATTCACCGTCTTCTTCTTCTCCTTACTTTTCATCGTTTGTTTGTTTGTTTTATATTCACTGCGTTCTTCTCCTTACTCTTCATCGTTTGTTTGTTTTATTCACTGCGTTCTTACTCTTACTTTTCATCGTTTGTTTGTTTGTTTTATTCACTGCGTTCTTACTCTCCTTACTCTTCATCGTTTGTTTGTTTGTTTTATTCACTGCGTTCTTACTCTTACTTTTCATCGTTTGTTTGTTTGTTTTATTCAATGTCTTCTTCTCCTTACTCTTCATCATTTGTTTGTTTTATTCACTGCGTTCTTACTCTTACTTTTCATCGTTTGTTTGTTTTATTCACTGTATTTTTACTTTTCATCGTTTGTTTGTTTTATTCACTGCGTTCTTACTCTTACGTTTCATCGTTTGTTTGTTTTATTCACTGTCTTCTTCTTCTTACTTTTCATCGTTTGTTTTATTCACTGTCTTCTTCTTCTTACTTTTCATCGTTTGTTTGTTTTATTCACTATCTTCTTCTCTTTACTTTTCATTGTTTGTTTGTTTTCTTCACTGTGTTCTTACTCTCCTTACTCTTCATCGTTTGTTTTATTCACGATCTCCTCCTCACTTTTCATCGTTTTTTTGTTTGTTTGTTTTATTCACTATCTTCTTCTTCTTCCTCTTCATTGTTTGATTGTTTGTTTTGTTCATTGTCTTCTTGTTCTTGTTCTTCTTACTCTTCATCATTCTTTTGTTTGTTTTGTTGTTTAAGGAAGGTGGCAGAGTGGTCAAGACGTTCATCTGCCAATACAGACAGTCCGTGAGGGTGTGGGTTCGAATCCTACTCTCGCCCTTTCTCCCAAGTTTGACTGGAAAATCAAACTAAGTGTTTAGTCTTTCGGATGAGACGATAAACCGAGGTCCCGTTGTGTGCAGCACGTACTTGGCACACGGAGAAAGAACCCATGGCGACAATAGTGTTGTCCTCTGGCAAAATTGTGTGAAAAGAAATCCACTCTGACAGGTACACAGATATATGGTGATGGTGTGTGTCCATTGAGATCGATGATGACCATCGTTGTCATCCAGCTGGGGGATGGGGGAAGGGTGGTGGTGGGGGGTTGGGGGGTGGGGGGTGCTCATGAATTTATCTGTGAATGCGCAGATGGCTGAATTGTCCAATCTGTGCACGAAATGTTCGCTGACAGTTGGGGCAGACAAAGACAGGCATATCATTGTCAGGGAGCTTGTTTGCCCGTGACTTTCTGGCCTGCCTCTTCTGAACAGCTGCAGCAGTCCTGTTGGCCTCGTACAACTTGGCGCCTTTGTGCACAGCAGCGCGCCATTTGTCACGGTCCACTGCAGATTCCTCCCAGGAGTCAGGGTTGATATCAAACGCTTTAAGAGAGACTTTCAGAGTATCTCTGAAGCCCTTCTTCAGCCCTCCGTGTGATCTCTTCCCTTGTTGCAGCTTGCCATGGAAGAGCCTTTTGGGCAGCCGATGGTCTGGCATGCGCACCACGTGTCCAGCCCAGCGAAGCTGGGACTGCATCAGGATGGTGAAGATGCTGGGAAGGGTGGCTTTTGCAAGCACCTCCATGTCTGGGGCCCTGTCTTGCCACTTGATGTTCAGTAGCTTACTGAGGCATGTTGTGTGGAAGTGGTTCAGCTTCTTGGCGTGTCGTTGGTACACTGTGCCAAGTTTCGCAGGCATACAGTAGTGTGGGGAGAACTACTGCTCTGGTCTCAAGACCAATGCCTCTGCATGCACTCAAAAGCCTGACAAGAGCGTTGGGTTATGCTGCTGTCAGGCATCTTCTGCCTAGCAGATGTGTAGCGTGTATGGATTTGTCCGAATGCAGTGATGCCTCCTTGAGAAACTGAAACTGAAACTGAAAGTGTTCATTGTCTTCGTCTCCTTCTTCTTCGTCTTCTTCTTACTCTTCATTGTTTGTTTGTTTGTTTTATTCATTGTCTTCTTTTTCTCACTCTTTCAATTTCTTTTTTTAATTGATTGTCTTCTTCTTCTCATTCTTTAAATTTCTTGTTTAATGATTGTCTTCTTCTTCTCACTCTTTAAATTTCTGTTTTAATTAAATATCTTCTTCTTCTCACTCTTTAAATTTCTTGTTTAATGATTGTCTTCTTCTCCTCACTCTTTAAATTTCTGTTTTAATTCATTGACTTCTTCTTCTCACTCTTTAAATTCATTTTTTAAATTGATTGTCTTCTTCTTCTCACTCTTTCAATTCATTTTTTTAATTGATTGTCTTCTTCTTCTTACTCTTTAAATTTCTGTTTTAATTGATTGTCTTCTTCTTCTCACTCTTTAAATTCTTTTTTTTAATTCGTTGTCTTCTTCTTTTCACTCTTTTTTTAAAAATTCATTATCTTCTCCTTTTTCCTCTTCTTCTTCTTCGTCTTCTGATTTTTTGTTTGTTTTTGTTGTGCTATTTTGTTCTCCTGCTTCTGTAGACTGCAAATCCCATGTTCAGTCATGTCTAGGATTGCGAAGCCAGTATTTATTTATTTATTTATCTATTTACTTTTTTTTGTTCTGACAGTACCTGCAGAAGGATTTGCGAAGTCGGTTTGAGTCAGACACGGATCAGGAGCTGCTGCTTCAGATGGCTTTCCAGGTGCGCTACAACTCCAAAAAGCTGAAAAAGTGAGTACTTTGACTTTGACGAATTACTTTGTAGGAGCCTTGTTGGCTTGCATACACAACGGTGGTTGGGGGTGGTGGGTGGGGGAGGGGAATGGGGGAGTGAAGGAGGTAGAAGGGGTGTGTTGGAGGGGTAGAAGGGGTGTGTTGGAGGGGAGTTGTGTGTTGCTATGTAGGTTTCTGCACAGCACGCTTACTGCTGTCACTGTGATGATGGTCCTGCATCCTCGCCAGCAGCTGGTGTCGTCTTCATACAGATTGTTCCCAGTTATTGCAGTTGTTACGTTGTTGGGGGACACTGCACTGTATCATAGTCATGTCGGACAGTGATCGTCAGAACAGTTGAAGAGGCAGCTGCTGTACCCACTGTCTGGGATAGAATTTGATTCCAGCAGAGAGCGTCTTGCCCCAAGCTACATCCCCACTCCCTCGGCCAAGAGGGTTTTAGGACAGTCGGCGTTGGGAATGGTTGAAAAAGCCGGCTGGCCTCCAAAGCTGCAGCTTTAAAAGCTAGAGCAATTTACTGCTAAGTTTGAGAGTTGTAGTACTTTACAACATATTAAGGTGTATGCTAAGAGAAGGAAAATCTCTGATTTTAAAACCCGGGCAGACAGAGCCCGTTAGCTGTCACAGGCAATCTGTCTACAGCCTTGTGGTCGCCACAGACGTCTTAGCTCGCTGAGCCCTGTGGAAGGATGCATGGCCTAAAGAGTGGGATTGGTTTGCGCGCACTGGTCTTCACTTTAAATCTTCGCAGCGCAGGCGGGAAGAAGTCCAAGATTGGCCTGTACAGCCACCAGAAGGCTTGCCTCACCCGGACTAGACCTTTTTCCCAGTGGTCTTCGGATACGAAGAAACTGCCATCACACAAGGTGTATACGAACTCCCATTGCAGTGAAGAAACCATTGATCATACAGCTCTCACTTTGCAGTTGGCTCAGCTGTAAGCTTACATCAGTTTATGATATGAGGCAATAGTTAGGCAAAGTCTGGCAAGTAATGATTGTAAAAACAAACACTTGCAGACAGATTAAAAAAGAAAAAAAGAAGAAGATGGCACTGCCCAGTGGTGAAAAGCTGTGAAAAGTGGTGAAAAGATTTTTTTTTTTTTTTTCTTTTTTCTCAAGGCCTGACTAAGCGCGTTGGGTTACGCCGCTGGTCAGGCATCTGCTTGGCAGATGTGGTGTAGCGTATATGGATTTGTCCGAACGCAGTGACGCCTCCTTGAGCTACTGAAACTGAAAACTGAAACGAAAAAAAGAAAGAAAAAGATTCAGTTAGTGGTCTGCTACGACATCATCAAAAAAGATAGAAAAAAAAAACCCAACAAAAAGACTGTTAGTTATTGCCAAAGACAAGCTCAGATGGATAAGTTTTACTTCTAATTGAAGTTTAATTAAAAAAAAAAAAATGGAATCAGAGATAAAGTTGATTCAATTTGGAAATTCTTACTTTTTTTGATCAGGTTGGTTTCAAAATTCAATTGGTTTGAAAGGATCAGAGGTGCAAAATTCACTGTCACACTTTGCAAGATGGTACTGTATTTTGGAGCAGATATGGATTGTGCTCTTCTCCTTCTTCTTCTTCTTCTGCGTTCACTTGTATGCACACGAGTGGGCTTTTACGTGTATGCTGACCGTTTTTACCCCGCCATGTAGGCAGCCATACTCCGTTTTCGGGGGTGTGCATGCTGGGTATGTTCTTGTTTCCATAACCCACCGAATGCTAACATGGATTACAGGATCTTTAACATGCGTATTTGATCTTCTGCTTGCATATACACACGAAGGGGGTTCAGGCACTAGCAGGTCTGCACATATGTTGACCTGGGAGATTGTAAAAATCTCCACCCTATACTCACCAGACGCCGTCACCGTGATTCGAACCTGGGACCCTCAGATTGACAGTCCAACGCTTTAACCACTCGGCTATTGCGCCTGTCCAGCCCTTCAAATGGGATGTTTATGATGCTTAGGGAGGTGCTTCATGTTGTTAAATGGGGTTTTACAAAGAACACAGAGAAAGAGTGTGTGCGAGAGAGAGAGAGAGAGAGAGAGAGAGAGAGAGAGAGAGAGATATTAAGGGAGGCAAATCTGTTTGTCCACCACTTGGGCTGGGCATGTATTGATGTCCCTTGACTGGTCATAAGTTCCTTCAACTGAACCAACAGTCATATTATTAAATTTTCATTTTATTTATATGCACATGTATATTTTGCCTTTCTTGTTGCGTGTGGACGTGTCTTTGTGACATCATTTATAATGTCGTCATGTAAGTGGCCCTCTTCTGCCAGCGCCTCTTCCTTGCAAAGGATGAACTTTATTCATGGGGCTTAACCTGCAAAATTGAGGTTCCTCAATTCGTTCTTTGCTGGCAGATTACCTCCCTTACTCCCCCCCCCCC